>JACCGJ010010805.1:0-67804 GCA_013407085.1 Atriophallophorus winterbourni | reverse complement strand
TGCTCAACCATGCACGTGCTCCAACAACATCAGTTGTTTTTGTGCTCTGATTAAACGTTTAGCCTCGGATTAAAGTTTTGCCCTAATTTACGCTCCATTTCTCTGGAAATGCTAAATTTAAACTCTTAACGTGCTTCAAGAGTATGAGTTGCTTTGTGCTCTGATTAAATGTGCACGTACCGTTCATATTTTCCGATAGGTTTCTCGCTTCCCTACATCAGACATTTCAATAACTATAAATCCGTTTAATGCATCCCATTTTGTCATAACTTGGTCGGTTTTGTGGATAAGCTACCAATTCTGAAAAATGCGGCGTGTCACGCGTCTCATATATGCTCAGGCAACTAGGTCTAGCTTCTAGCATGAATATCTTATCCTGTGTGGAAACCCCGGAACACCTGTCGTTGATTGAAAAATTGGTGAGGACTGCTAAATTTTGCCTTAATCCTGTTTTATTAAAACTTTAAAGGGCAGTTTTCTTGACTGATAAGATTAAACTAACACATGGGCAGCCTAGTGAAAGAAGCACACATCTTCACACATCTTCAGGTACGTTTCTAGAGCAGAACTCACTAGTAACAGGAAATAGCTTAACGGGACAATAATTTCTAGCGTAAGATCGGCCACCGCCTTTTAAGCTTAGTTTTATCACGCAAAGTTGCAATCTTTGTAATCATCACTCGAGCAGCATATAGATAAACTGCCTGCAAAGTGATTCACACATCTCGCGATTACAGAACCATAGGCAATCGTGTGTGATACAATCCGAACCTGACAATATCTGAATTTAGCGAAATTACTCCCACATTTTGGAACCCTGAATCGCTCAGTACTCACAACGTTTCAATAAAACTTTTGGTACGAAGAGTTTGGTGCTCTAAATCGCGAGAGCGTTTGCGGTTATCAGCACGGTCTCAGTGAGTCTTCCACCATTACGGACTGCGAAAATAAATGTTTTGACCTTTGCTTACGCGTTCACGAATTTCTATCGTAACTTACGTTTGCGTATCAATTTTGAGAGCAGCATCAATCGGTGCAGTTTCATATTCTCTCGAATAAATGTAGTCAATTTAATGCTTATCATACGATAATTTTGCCAAGTAGGAGCATTACTGTTGGATTTATGTAAAACGATTCTATCCACGTTCGGTTTTACTGCAAACAACAAAATGTAGTTCATCTCATGATCTTTTAGCAAATATGTGTAAATTTTCTTCAATTTTCAGTTTGAAAGAAAACAAGTTCGTTCTTATGAAAGTCAACGACTCTGTAGTCCGTTACCCAATTCTAAATCAGCACGAGTGATATACTCAAGGTGACCTAGATAGTCTGAACGACTTCGTATTTAGCGGCTTTTGACACAGGAAGAGCTGGGGGATCAGACTCTTTCCCAACTAATCAGATGACTGCAAACGTTGGTCAGCAGCACAACGATCGATTAGCGCTTTTTGAAACAGCTCTTCCTGCAACGTCTCCCAGTTCATGTTCAACAAATAGCTTTGTGGACATGTTTGTGAAGATAAGATCGGATAAGATCGTCGAGATTCGGCATCCCACTGAAAGTACGGTCATGAAGGCGAATCCAGCTGACGACAATTAAAGTTGTGCCATTCACAATTTGGAAAATCGGCATAACCTGCTCATGAGGGATTAGAGCCCATGAGGAGTCACAGTGCTGGTACCACGCGTAATTTGGAAGTAGAGCACGCAAGTTGTTTTAGCCGTGCTCGTTTTAGAAAGCGGGAAAAGCGGGTGACACTTCGTGATGGCGGCCGCGAAGAGTTCCAATTTCCTGAGGGTCGGCTCTTTTATGTACGAGATATTAATACAAACATGGATTCCAGATAAGTGTGATCCTTCCATGGCCACAGGATATGAACAAATTATTCAGTATCGTGTTACGCGCATTCAATGGTATAGCCATACATACAGAGGGTGAAACACACATCACCCTCACTCCAGGCCTTCGGAGACCTAGCAATTGCATTTTCACTATAGCCGGCTTTTCTAATCCTATATTGGGCTAGAATATATTCCAAAACCACGGTATAGTGGTAGACTATGTGGCGGTACAAACGGAGAGAGAACGATAAGAAACTTACCATAAACAACTCAAAAACTACATGTACGTCTCCCACCATAAAGAGCAATGTACAAAAAGATAATAGATTCTTTCATAGCTACCACAAATCCTAACTACCAGATGTCTGATGAAAAGCAACACGTTAACCACCAGATTATAACTACATGGAACCCGTACTTCCGTAGACCGCAGAGGTTGGCACCTGTAAAGCTCAACATCGGCGAAAGCGAATTCAAGCAGATTTTAAACGTTTCATGGACCAGGTTACGCTGGGACAGGATTTCGTCTTCGTCTAAATGGAGGACATCCTGGTTGATAGTTTTCTCCACTTGGAATACCTACAACATCTAAAACAACTGTGCGAACGCTTACGTCATTACATAGTTGTCATCAATCCCTCCAAGACGCAACTCCGACAGGATTCCATCGATTTTCTCAGCAATCACGTCAACTCGGGTGATATTAAACCACTTAACAATAAATTTGACGCCATTAAAAGCTTTCCATTGCCTGAATCTCTCATCAAGCTGCGAAGTTTGATGCCATGGTCAACGACTATCGTCAATTCATCTTAAATTGTTCAAAGCTATGTCGACCACTGACGGATCTACTGAAGCTGGATAAAATGCAGCTCCGAATTGACGGGCATATGGGGCTTAATCGGGATCGGTCAAACGGTGGACGGTAGCTCAGGCCGTAAGGCGTGATCTACAATGGTGAATGTCCTGGGATGACATCAGACCCGTGACAGGATATGCACTGCTGATGAGCTCGAATAAAAGCAAAACTTGAGTCCAGTTCTTCCTATGTGGACCGTTGTGATAAACTTTGTGAATATTTTGGAGGAGTTGGTTGAGTAGTCGCAAAAAATAATGAACAAACTCTCCAAACACTCAAAAACACATTGCAACTCATTGATAATTTATCTACAGATGCAAATCCAATCAATCTTTTGATTTATTCCAAGCAAAGATGTCCGCATCTTACGATTCTCATTTTCCATTAGAACTGGAAAATAGATTTCACTAAAAAGATGAGACTGGGCCATGCATTGTGATCTTGCAACTTCTAAAACTTTGTTTCAATTTACCAGTATACGAATCAAATTGACCACACTCGTTCATCACAAAACACCAGTGCCACCAACGCATGGTTGAAAGAATGGAATATTATCCAAAATAACTGTACAGGATTGTGAATGAAAGAGCCAAGTGGAACCAGGGTTTTCCGCTAATGACAAATCAATGAATGACTGCTCTATTTCAAGAGTCATTGGATGCTCTTGCTAGATTTACCATCAAGTGTTCTACACGAAACAAGAATTATTGCATCTTGGTTTATCAAACTCATAGAACATAAATCTGATTCAGTCGTTATTGAATCACACCTACCATATACGAAGAAATAAACGGGTGAGCACAACATTACCGCAGTTATTCTTCGTGCATGTTATGGACATCTTCCATACTGTCCAGCTGAGGTTTTTACCAGAAATATTTGATCCGGTTGCCTACCGTCAGCATGGAAAGCTGGTGCGATAAGAACAATTAACAAGGGTGGCTGCTTTTCGAACGTAACAAATTACGAACCTGTCACGCTACTAACTTGTATCTGGGAAATTATCTAGGATCATTATAACTAAATATCTTTTATCAGCAGTCCAATATAGGTTTAACAAAAACAGATCTGGTCTGTCAAAGTTACAGATTAATCTAGATGATTGGACAGCGTCCATTTGCCAAGGAACATAAGTTCCTGTCTTCTATATTGACTTATCTAAGGCATTTGCTAAGGTCAACGGAAGCCTGCTTCTGTCAATCCCAGTGCAATATGAAATAACCCGAAAATGTTCATCTTGAATAACGGATCAATTGACCGATCGGCATGTGCGAGTCCGCATTGACGGCTTTCTATATAAAGATCAATGTCAGCATCGGCGTCCATCAAGGTTCACTGATAGGGCCTACTCATTTTATAGAGGGTCGGGGCGGTTTCGGGGATAAGCCCACAATTTCAAATATGCTCTAATGGCACGTGTATAATATAGACTCTGACAACCAAATCCAGCTTTTGGCCTGCACGAGTGTTCCTGTGTGACCCGGTGGAACTGCTTCTACTAACAGTAGAAAGGGTGAAAGCAGCTGACTGTCGCCTTAAAACCAGCATGCTTCGGGCAAGTGGAACTAGTGAGTCCATGTAAGGGGTCCACCTAGAGGACGTAAAACCCCTATCTCAAACAACCACTGCCTTGTGGCTACATTCAATCACGGAAAAGGCTTCAGAAGTCATCCTTGAGTGAAAATCCGGATACGCAGTCCCGTAAGACAGTACGAAGTTTTACTTACCTTCGCCCTGCCAACTCCTGCGACGGCATCGTTGTCCAAACATATCAGCCTAGCTGTTCCTTTGGTTTAGGTGGTGCCGTGTAGCGGAAGCGCTTGCTGCATGGGCAACAGCTAGTTCTCCACATTGAACTAACCCGGCGTACATAACTGCTGTGTATGCAGGAAGCCGGCAGCGTGACCTTGGTTCTGATTGGTCCAATTGATTCGGTATTGATTATTCATGTTTGAATCGGCGGTTAGCCGTGGATTGTCTAAGGTTTCATAATACAGTTTACTGTTCGCAATTCTGGTGTTCTTGGACACAGCAATTGGCGTCGCGAGTTTCAATTAGTGTTCTTGACGAATCTGCATCTACTTTCTTCACGTTACTGATTCCAATGGATTTCCTCCGGCCTCCTACTGAATTCTGGCCCGCTGGTGCTGAAAAGCCTACTTCGGATGATTGGGAAAATTGGAAAAATTCATTCTGTGACTTTGTGGACTTACTCTCTGTGTCCAAACCAGAATATTCAACTAATCCAGTGATTTTACTGAAATTACTACGTTCTAATCTTGGTCGTGAAGGCTCACGAGTATTCGATGATTTACAATTGGCCAAAGTTAAAGACTTCAGAGAAGCATTTACTGCGCTAGATAAATGCTGGGGTCCTCGAGTAAACAAATATGTTGCCCGGTTTCGTTTCTCGAGGGTTTGCCAAGAGTACGGAGAACCAGTTGATGAATTCATAACTAGACTACTGCATTCAGCTCGTCCGTGTGAATACAACAATATTCCTCTAAAGAAAGTTGAAGATACGTTCTTAATACAACAACTCCTCATGGGATTATCTGACAATAGTCAATAGTCAATAGTCAATAGTATATTATGGTACAAAAGCTATGAGCTTAAAATATAACCATAGGATAGTCAGTACAGGGGGTCGGGTGGAGTTCAGCGGGTTCGGCGTCAATCGCCAAAGTTCAGTAAAGGGTGTGGTTATGTATCATAACAGTCAATACAGGGGAAGATGAATCGGCGAGGTTCCGTAAACGTATCTGGAAAGGAAGAGGAAAATGGGTGCAGTATCGGGAAGAAGAAAAAAAGAGAATCCATTAAACTTGTTGAGAAAAATAGAGATAAGCGTCAAGCCGCTTTTTAAAAATCGAAAGCGATGGGGAGGTTACGACAAAAACTGGTAGATCATTCCAAAAACGAGGGGTACGGACAGAAAAGAAAAATTTACGGCAGTTTAACCGACTGGGCTGGTGGGCTAGCTTGAAAACATGCCCCCGGGTTCCGGAACTGGGTGCCATCAAAAGCAGTCCATGGCACGGATGTTTGTTCTCCTTAAGGATCTGGAAAACCAGTATCAGATCACCTCGGATGCGACGGTAACTGATCGGGAACACGTTGAGTTGCTGGAGGCGGTCTTCATAGTTCAGTAAACTGAGTCCTTTGACGAGCTTTGTGAACCTCCGTTGAGCCTTCTCTAGGACGTGATGGTCACGCTTTAACCATGGAGACCAAACGGATACCGCATATTCCAGGTGGGGTCTGATGTACGCGTGTAGGAGCGAGGAAAAGAGGCGGCGGTCAAAAGACCCGAATACCCTTTTGAGGAGCCCTACGTTGCGATGGCACGCGTGAAGCAATCCTGACTCATGATGCAAACAAATTGACGTGGGACATCGCGTGTGAGATTGCTCGAACGAAATACGATGTTAAGGAGGGAAACAAGCTATTTCAGCATCCCACAAGTTCTGAGTCACATCAAATCAACGTCACACAAGCTACAAGTAGTAAGAACATCAGCTCCATGAAATGCTATCGTTGCGGCAGTACACAACATAAGGCAAACTTTCAATCCTGTCCAGCATTAAAAGCTCAATGCCGAGTTTGCGGTAAACAAGGACATTTTGCCCGGGTGTGTCGTGGCCGCCGAGTCAACCTTATCGATTCTTGTCCCCATGAATCGGAAAAATTTGATGACATAACTACAATTTACGCCTTGCGATTTGCACCTAGAAATACTGTGGGTATACCGACTGAGCCCAAGTTACCAGCATCTGACATCCGCTCCGTGCTTTTCGATATTGGTCATGATAAAATTTCATTGAATATGGAATTAGATTCTGCTTCTCCTGTTACGATTGTTCCTCGAAACTTTTACGAAGACTATTTGAAAGACTTCCCCATTCAGCCCTCCCGCTATCAATTCGGCAGTTATTCCAGTGATAAGATTGAGATACTGGGTTTCATAATCGTGAATATTTGTTTGCATGACTCCTCATGGTGTCCAGTATCTGTTTACGTATCTGGAAGTAAAACAAAGCCCCTACTTGGCCGCAATGCAATGGTTGCTCTGAAAGTTAACCCGAACATAAACAATATGTATGTGTCAGCCATCGATGTTCAACAGGTACAGTCGAAATATCCCAAATATCTACAAGAAAACAATATAAGACATGTCCGTACAGTACCCTATAACCCTTCAGCAAACGGCTTAGCTGAGCGAATGAATAGAACCCTCAAGGAAAGTGTACAAGCCATTGTTGACGGAGGGGAAAGATGGGAAGACGCAGTTATTATAGCATTGGAAAGCTATAGAAACACCCCGAATATGGCAACCGGGAAGCTTCCATCCGAAATGATGTTTGGGAGAATGATACGTACAAAACTGAATGCCGCGGTTCCATTGAATCCTACTGCTTCCAGCGCGGAATACGACAGACGTACCAAATACCAAGAAACCTACAGAAAATCAGGTGATACACTGCATCCTGGGCGTTATGTCCGACTCCGCAAGGCGCAAGTACCGAACGGCGATTTCAAACTAACTCCACCTAGTCGTATAACAAGGGTATTGACTCCAGGAACATACGAGCTCGATAATGGAGTGAGAGCCAATGCCCGACGCCTCCACCGATGCCCGAATACTGTTCCTGTACCCCCTACAAGAATGCTGCGCAGTTCAAGCTCAAAGGAGAGAGAGAGAGGTGATGCTGTGTATGCAGGAAGCCGGCAGCGTGACCTTGGTTCTGATTGGTCCAATTGATTCGGTATTGATTATTCATGTTTGAATCGGCGGTTAGCCGTGGATTGTCTAAGGTTTCATAATACAGTTTACTGTTCGCAATTCTGGTGTTCTTGGACACAGCAATAACAACGCAATAATAAAGGGGACACTCCATTTCGTTTCTAAGGATAATAAAATGCGAAGCGGCAGCAAGCCCTATGCAACACACAGACACGCGCGAACGTGTCACGAGATCCACTGCACAGACAAAGAAAAAAGTCGATCTAGCCGTGACCGTGAAAAGTATTCATTCGACGGCGACACGGAATCTTTGTGACCTTTGCATCACGTGTTTAGATCCGGTAAGCGTGGACACTATTTCAGTTTAATGTACTTTCTGTGGGCTCCATCAACACGCGTCCTGTGATGAGAATTTGACTGATGATTGTGTGAGGCTCGTGAACGATGAGAAACACCCATCGGTTTGTTATGTTTGTACAAGCTGTAGGCAATCCAATAAAGACGTCCGCCACAACAGTAAAGATTTGACTGTAGGTAAAGTGCCAAATGAGATGGAGAGTTGACTCGCACACCTGGAAAACCAGTTTGCCAAAATGACAAACTCAATAGAGCTATTACTCAAACCAACAACAAAGGATCCCAAACATTCAAGTTCATCTGTAGACACCACAGGTGCCCCTAAATATTCTGAAATATCGCTTCAAGACACCAAAGAGATCGATACAACCGAGTCAAAAGTAAAGCCGTCCTCCTCAAGTGTTGTGTTTGAGAAACCAGCCTCAAGAAAGGTTTCGCTTAGCATTATTTGTACCAATGTGCCAGAGGCATCTGAGACACTATTTTCGACTAGACAGCAGCATGACTTAACCAAATGGTCGGAACTGTGCACTAGGATGGGTGTTAAAACAATCACTCCGGTTTCACTGACGCGCTTGACTCGTGCTCCCAAAGCGTCGCACCAAGATAAACCAAGATTGCTCAAGGTAGTGTTGCAGAGTGAAAAAGAACTAAAAGATGTACTTTTATCTTCATACTTGTTGCAAGACGGTGAACAAAACACGTCACGTATCTTTGTTGGCATATCCTGGTCAGAACGGGCAAAATCTACAGTAAACCGGAACACTGGGAAAGTAAACGAGCGCGACAGTCGTAGTCTTATAATCCTGAACGTTCCTGAAGCTGCTGTTAGTTAAGATGCAAACCAACCACGACATACAACAAACAAATAAGACGACTGTTATCAATACCTTTAGGTTCCCGACATCACCGAAATACGAAGGTAAAGCTCCGCGACCACTCAAACTGACACTGCTGACAGACAGTATGGCTGACGCCGTTCTTAAAAATTGGAAGCAATTTCGATACAAATTGCCCCGAGAGATTAAAATTATTCCCAGACGTCTCAAAACCAATAATATCGAGGCTGATGCCGAAAGTCCAAATACCAAGCCAAAAAACGGAATTCGGCCGACTCTACCCGAGTCGGCGAACAAAATTACCTCTTCAGCCCAAAGTTTCGTTCCATGTGATTGGAAGAATGGCATCATTACCCCAATCTACAAAGGAGGAAATCGTTCCGAAGTATCCAACTATAGACCAGTAACACTACTACCGGTGATATCTAAAGTAATGGAGCGCGTCGTTGCAAACAGCGTCACAAAACATCTGGAAGACAATTGCTTTTCTCGCAGTCGAACAACACGGCGTCAGCAAAAGACACTCTTGCCTTTCAAACCTTCTGCTCTCCCTCGATGACTGGACACAAGCTGTAGACAAAGGTCTCACCATACACGCGTGTTATCTTGATATGTCCAAAGCATTCGATCGTGTCAACTACAGTCTGTTACTACAAAAAATGGAGCAATGTGGCATCAAGGGTTCATTACTAGCCTGGTTTGAGGATTATCTCCGCGACCGTGTCATTCGAGTAAGGGTTGACGGTGCTTTATCACGACCCATTGCAGTAACGAGTGGGGTGCCGCAGGGATCAGTGCTTGGACCAATTCTTTTCCTGATCTATGTAAACGACTTACCGAAACTTGTTCGCAGCAAAATCTTGTTATTTGCGGATGACATCAAGCTGTGGACACAAGTACGCACAACTGAAGATTGCAGACAGCTTCAGCTGGACCTTGATGCCTTACAGAACTGGTCAGTTAGAAATGAACTACCTTTCAATTTCAGCAAATGCAAGGTATTGACTGTTGGAAGATATTTTGAGTTCTCTTACACCCTTGGTTCCCATATTCTTGAAAGCACTGACAAGGAGAAGGACTTGGGTGTGTGGGTGAGCAGCACGTTGAAACCGTCGCATAACGCCACAGCTGTCTATGAAAAGACGTCGCGAGTACTGCTACTGCTAAAACGCGTGTTCGGGAGTTTCACTAAGCAAACCGTTCATCGAATAATTAATACGTACTTGAGGCCAACCATGGAGTATGCGGTTCAGGCTTGGTCACCCTGGCTACAGAAGGACATGAGCCTCTTGCAGAGAATATATCATCGGACTACCAAGCTCGTACGCGGTTTGAAGCACAAACAATACGAAGATCGTATTGCAAGTCTCAATCTATTCGACTTTCGCTACCGCCGTCTTAGAGGTGATTTGATACTTATGTTCAATATACTGCATACCCCCAACCATCCCCTAAATCAAATATTCACGCGACTACCACGCAGAACCAGCCGGAGTCACGACTATAAAGTACATATTCCTGACTCGAGACTGAACTGTCGAAGGTACTTTTATTCTGTACGTGTATGCTTTACCTGGAACTGCCTACCTTGTAATGTTGCACATTCACCCAACTTGGATATATTCAAATCGAATTTGGACAATTTCATGTTGACCAATCCAAACATTGGAACAATATATTCTGCATCATAAAGCTTTGAACCAATGCATCCAAGTAAACTATACATATTTACCCTATCAAACCGGTTGAAAATAATTTCTGCTCTATGTATTTTTACGTGATTCCTGAACTTATCAGTAGGAAAACAAATCCCGTTTTACTAACTATGTTATTTGTAATTCGCATATTATTCTGTGGTTTTTGTAAAGCTATGTGCTTTTTAGACCATTAAATTGAATTGAATTGAATTGAATCCTTTACGGGCCACAGAGTCTATCTAGACAATGTGGCAATATTGAGACGCGGTATTAAACCGTATAGCGAAAGCCTACACGCTGAGGCGGTCGAGATTGCTAAGGCTGGTCGACTGGCCGTCAATAAAGTTGATGGGGCAGAAATCTCCACAATCTGGCACTCGGCACTAATGCGAAAGTAAATCGTTTTTATTCAACTTATACCTAGCGGTTAATTAGATTTTTGTTTTTCTTAAAAAATAGCCTTAGCCCCGTTAGTTATGTACTTTTACGTATGTGGGCAGCTGTGTCAACTGACCTTGACCGCGTTCACTTGTATCAAATTCATTTGGATACACACTGTGAGGAAAATTGACTACTGATCCTGGTCATTCCCACGAGACGTTTAGCGGTAAGGTCAAATAAGTGGTGGTGGTTCACTAATAATAATCATGTTCGTTTTCCTGACGAAGCTTCTGTGTCAGAAGTGAAACGTTACACAAAAACCACTCTAACCGACTGCACTCAAATGTATGTAGCGAGAGGTTATCCGCAATGGTTGAACCAAGATATGTGAAATGATGTACCGGTTAGAGCAGACAGTTCTCAACAGTGAGGATGGGAGGCTATACAATACCCTAGTCAAGGACTTTGGTCTTGCTCATACTGATAGTTAATCCAAAGTTTTTCGCATGCCGACGAAAATATGATCCATTTGCGATTGGACGTGTTCTTTGGAGTGAGCAATAATGGCTATATCGCCGGCAAACGGCTGGTCACGGAATAGCACATCCCATATATTGCTTTGTGTTCTCAAGCGATTCAGGTTTAAAGCCTTGACATCCCTTAGCGTGCGTTGGTAAATAACTTATGTTCTCGTCCAAAAAGCGTGCTTTAGAAAAAAATCAAAAATGCCGAAAAGCGATGGAGCAAGAAGTCACCCTTGTTTAACGCCTCGCAAATTTCAAAAGGACCCGTAAGAATGGATTAAGACAGTCATGTCATTATGGAGCGAAATAACGAGTTTGAGCCATATTGGAAGGCATCCTATGTGATCAGCCATTTTTAAAAGATCCACGTGATGACGTAGTCGAATGCCTTTGTTAAATTAACAATAAACGCGTCTAATGGTCTACGCTGCTCCCGACAGTGTTGTTGAAGTTGTTTTGGGCAGAAATCCTGTCAACGTTTGATTTTTCCTATGCACGCCACATGAGATTCTGTAAAAACTCTATAAGATCAATTTTATTGCCGGATGTGTATGGGCATTAGCCAACAATTTTTCAACAACTTTCAGAAAGGAACATCCTCCATAGTTGTTGCAGTCGCCCTATCACCCTTAATCATAAATAGCGTGATGGACTTCGTGTCTAGCATATGTTGTGGGACACGCGTTTTCTGACAGCACTGTAGATAGATAGGTGGAGTGGCTGCAATAATGCTGTTCTAGAGAATTTGATATTCTCATGTGGAATTCCACCGTTACCAGAAGCCTTGCCATTCGCTAAGCGGTCGATTGTACTATTGAATTCATCAACAGTAATGGGACTGTCTAGAGGTTGATGACCGCTTAAAATGTTTAAGTGTTTTCGCCAAGTTTTGTTGGCAATCTGGTTAGCAGATAGAGACCTAATTAGAGCCATTTTAAATTTGTTTGGGCCAATAGCTTTAATGGTCTCTCCATAAATATCGTGAACATTTCCAGTATCCGCAGATATTTTGTTACTGAGGCGACTTTCAGCCCAATAGTCATTTGCGCATCGCCTTGGAGTCTGCTGGACCTCATTTCTAAATGGTTCTAGAGGTCGTTAGTTTTCATCTGTAGGCGTACCTTTGAACTCTAAGAAAACGGACATGTTGCAGTACAAAAGAGCAGTCATCCCAAATGCTTTTGCTTCGAAC
The DNA here is from genome assembly GCA_013407085.1 of Atriophallophorus winterbourni. NCBI lineage: Eukaryota > Metazoa > Platyhelminthes > Trematoda > Plagiorchiida > Microphallidae > Atriophallophorus > Atriophallophorus winterbourni. The sequence continues at coordinate 55,369 of JACCGJ010010805.1, read as the reverse complement.
CAGTTGCCCATTCGCGCTATTTTCGCACCGTAAGTGGAAAGTACGACTTGGCATATGCAGCATTTTAGCTATCTCCAGTTGTCGGAAGCTGATTCTGTTGAAGGGTTTTGTTGAAAACGTGTTTTTCACGCACAAGAAAAATAGCAAAAAAGACGTCTATCTCACAAATACGAAACAAACAACCTCAACTCTGCTTCACTAAAATTGTCAGTCCCGGTTGTCGTTTCGCTCTGATTTGTCAGACCATTTTGTGCCAATACGGTACAATTCAAGCCCTCGTTGGATCGACGTTGACGAAACGCATACCGTTCGATCCTGGATGACGTTTCCATCTAATCATACTTATGAAAATGTTGTCGCGTTTCATATTATCAGCAATTTGAGTTGTCGTAAAGGTTAAATTTAAAAGCCCATGTCCTTACAAATGTAACCTATCGGGGAATCATATTCATTAAAAATAATGTTTGCACGATGTATATTACCGATCAACCTGATAACTCAGTAGTTGGATAAATGAACTCAAAAATCGAATCGGTAAGCAGCGACGCAATTCTAGCAAATAAGAGATTGAGCACTAGCTCAACACGTGACGGAGACTGGTGACAACGTTTAATTTGGTAACGGGGAAGTGATAAGGCTAGGAGTGAAACGGTAGCAGACCAGTGTCTCTACACATTCATTATTGTAAACTTCTATTTGCTCCATCTTTCACTAACGTGATTTAAACGTCTGACTGCATAACGTGTATATAGATTGACCTTGATCGCCCGGACATTAACTTGACCAGTTCAAAAAATCATAAGGCTTAACATATATGAAGAAGTGGATATTACGAGCAAGGAAAAAGAGGATATCGGTGGCAAAAACATCAACGGGCAGCAAACCACTGTACTCTACTTTTTCCTATTTGATTTCTCCTTGATTGTACTGCATAACTCCGTCACTCCAAAAGAGATAAGATTCGGTATACAAGCGTTGTTTTGTGAGCCTAGACGATGGGTTAAAAAGGATAAGTGGTCTTTAAAAACTCAACTAGAGCCAGCCAAAAAACCATACTTTGAAAGACCTCACGCTGAGACGGTTGGGATGAAAAGGCTGATAAAAATGCGGTTAATAAGGCCGATTCCTCTAAAATCTTCATTCTCGTTCTAACGCGGATAAACATTATCATGTGACCATTAGATTCATATGAAGTGCAATCCTACTATGATGTTGGTCAAAGTTTTGAAGAGAAGTTCGGTCAATGACAATGAAAAAATAAATTTTATAACAGTATGATGTTACCAAATCCCTCACACTTCAGTAACTTCATACTTCATACTTCATACTTTTAATCTCTGTTCATGCTCCAACAACATCAATCGTTTTTGTGCTCTGATTAAACGTTTAGCCTCGGATTAAATTTTTGCCCTACTTGGCAGATGCTCAAACTCTGCACGTGCTTCAAGAACAATAGTTGTTTTTGTGCTCAGAATAAACGTATAACTTGAGTACAAACTATTGGCCACGTTACACTCCATTTATTTTGGCATGCTCAAATCTGCTCATGCTCAAAATACATCAGTTGTTTTTGTGCTCTGAGTACGTTTGTATCTTCCGTTGATTTCAGTGACCTAATTTACGCTTCATTCTTCGTAGTATGCGTTTGCTCACCTATGCACGTGCTCCAACAACATCAGTCGTTATTGTGCTTTCATTAAACGTTTAGCCTCGGATTAATTTTTTGCTCTATTTTACACGCCGTTGCTATCGGTATGCAAATGCGTAAACTCTGCACGTGCTACAAGATCAATAGTTGTTCTGGTGCTCTGTATAAACGTTTAACTTGAGTACAAACTATTGGCCAATTTAACACTCCAATTCTTCTGCTATGCTCAACTCTGCTCATGCTCCAACAACATCAGTTGTTTTTGTGCTCTGATTAAACGTTTAGCCTCGGATTAAAGTTTCGCCCTAATTTACGCTCCATTTCTCTGGAAATGCTAAATTTAAACTCTTAACGTGCTTCAAGAGTATGAGTTGCTTTGTGCTCTGATTAAATGTGCACGTAACGTTCATTTTTTCCGATAGTTTTCTCGCTTCCCTACATCAGACATTTCAATAACTATTAATCCGTTTCATGCATCCAATTTTGTCATAACTGGGTCGGTTTTGCGGATAAGCTACGAATTCTGAAAAATCCGGTCGTGTCACGCGTCTCATATATGCTCAGGCAACTAGGTCTAGCTTCTACCATGAATATCTTATCCTGTGTGAAACTTCGGAACACCTGTCATTGATTGAAAAATTGGTGAGGACTGCTAAATTTTGCCTTAATCCTGTTTTATTGAAACTTTGAAGGGCAGTTTTCTTGACTGATAAGATTAAACTAACACATGGGCGCCTAGTGAATGAAGCACACATCTTCACACATCTTGAGGTACGTTTCTAGAGCAAAACTCACCACTAACAGGAAATAGTTTAACGGGACAATAATTTCTAGCGTAAGATCGGCCAGCGCCTTTTAAGCTAGGTTTTATCACGCGGAGTTGCAAACTTTCTAATCATCCCTCGAGCAGCAAATAGATAAACTGGCTGTAAAGCGGTTCACATAGCTCGCGATGACAGAACCAGAGACCATCGGGTGTGATGCCATCTGAAAGTGACAATATCTGGATTTAGCAAAATTACTCCCAAATATTGGAACCCTGAATCGCTCAGTACTCACAACGTTTCAATAAAACTTTTGGTACGAAGAGTTTGGTGCTCTAAATCGCGAGAGCGTTTGCGGTTATCAGCACGGTCTCAGTGAGTCTTCCACCATTACGGACTGCGAAAATAAATGTTTTGACCTTTGCTTACGCGTTCACGAATTTCTATCGTAACTTACGTTTGCGTATCAATTTTGATAGCAGCATCAATCGGTGCAGTTTCATATTCTCTCGAATAAATGTAGTCAATTTAATGCTTATCATACGATAATTTTGCCAAGTAGGAGAATTACTGTTGGATTTATGCAAAACCATTCTATCCACGTTCGGTTTTACTGCAAACAACAAAATGTAGTTCATCTTATGATCTTTTAGGAAATATGTGTAAATTTTCTTCAATTTTCAGTTTGGAAGAAAACAAGTTCGTTCTATTGAAAGTCAACGACTCTGTAGTCCGTTACCCAATACTAAATCTGCACCAGTGATATACTCAAGGTGACCTAGAGAGTCTGAACGACTTCGTATTTAGCGGCTTTTGACACAGGAAGAGCTGGGGGATCAGACTCTTTCCCAACTAATCAGATGACTGCAAACGTTGGTCAGCAGCACAACGATCGATTAGCGCTTTTTGAAACAGCTCTTCCTGCAACGTCTCCCAGTTCATGTTCAACAAATAACTTTTTGGACATGTTTGTGAAGATAAGATCGGATAAGATCGTCGAGATTCGGCATCCCACTGAAAGTACGGTCATGAAGGCGAATCCAGCTGACGACAATTGAAGTTGTGCCATCCACAATTTGGAAAATCGGCATAACATGCTTATGAGAGATTAGAGCCCATGAGGAGACACAGTAAGAAACTTACCATAAACAACTCAAAAACTACATGTACGTCTCCCACCATAAAGAGCAATGTACAAAAAGATAATAGATTCTTTCATGGCTACCACAAATCCTAACTACCAGATGTCTGATGAAAAGCATGACGTTAACCACCACATTATAACTACATGGAACCCATGCTTCCGTAGACCGCAGAGGTTGGCCCCTGTTGAGCTCAAAATCAGCAAAAGCGAATTAAAGCAGATTTTAAACGTTTCATGGACCAGGTTACGCTGGGACTAGATTTCGTCTTCATCTAAATGGAGGATATCCTGGTTGATAGTTTTCTCCACTTGGAATACCTACAACATCTAAAACAACTGTGCGAACGCTTACGTCATTACATAGTTGTCATCAATCCCTCCAATAAGCAACTCCGACAGGATTCCATCGATTTTCTCAGCAATCACGTCAACTCGGATGATATTGAACCACTTAACAATAGATTTGACGCCATTAAAAGCTTTCCATTGCCTGACTCTCTCATCAAGCTGCGACGTTTGATGCCATGGTCAACGACTATCGTCAATTCATCTTAAATTGTTCAGAGCTATGTCGACCACTGACGGATCTACTGAAGCTGGATAAAATGCTGCTCCGAATTGACGGGCATATGAGGCTACGCAAATGTGCTAATCTGGAGCAACATTCATCGAGCTTAATCGGGATCGGTCAAACGGTGGACGGTAGCTCAGGCCGTAAGGCGTGATCTACAATGGTGAATGTCCTGGGATGACATCAGACCCGTGACAGGATATGCACTGCTGATGAGCTCGAATAAAAGCGAAACTTGAGTCCAGTTCTTCCTATGTGGACCGTTGTGATAAACTTTGTGAATATTTTGGAGGAGTCAATATAGAAGACAGGAACATCAGTTCCTGTCCAAGGCATTTGCTAAGGTCAACGGAAGCCTGCTTCTGTCAATCCCAGTGCAATATGAAATAACCCGAAAATGTTCATCTTGAATAACGGATCAATTGACCGATCGGCATGTGCGAGTCCGCATTGACGGCTTTCTATATAAAGATCAATGTCAGCATCGGCGTCCATCAAGGTTCACTGATAGGGCCTACTCATTCTATAGAGGGTCGGGGCGGTTTTGGGGATAAGCCAACAATTTCAAATATGCTCTAATGGCACGCATATAATATAGACTCTGACAACCAAATCCAGCTTTTGGCCTGCACGAGTGTTCCTGTGTGACCCGGCGGAACTGCTTCTACTAACAGTAGAAAGGTTGAAAGCAGCTGACTGTCGCCTTAAAACCAGCATGCTTCGGGCAAGTGGAGCTAGTGAGTCCATGTAAGCGGTCCACCTAGAGGACGTAAAACCCTTATCTCAAACCTCCACTGCCTTGTGGCTACATTCAATCATGGAAAAGGCTTCAGGAGTCATCCTTGAGTGAAAATCCGGATACGCAGTCCCGTTAGACAGTCCGAAGTTTTGCTTAACTTCGCCCTGCCAACTTCTGCGACGGCATCATTGTCCAAACATATCAGCCTAGCTGTTCCTTTGGTTCCGGTTGTGCCGTGTAGCGGAAGCACTTGCTGCATGGGCAACAGCTAGTTCTTCACATTGAACTACCCCGGCGTACATCACAACGCAATAATAAAGGGGACACTCCATTTCGTTTCTAAGGATAATAACATGCGAGGCAGCAGCAGCTATATTGAAAGATTGATATATATATATAAATATATAATATATATATCTATATATATATATATCATATATATTATATATATATATAATATATATAACGGTTTGATAATACAGTATGGGATTTCGCTGCCTGCTTATTGCTAACTGACGCTAATGATATTGTATATCTACACGGATGAAAGTTGTGACTTGATTTCGCATTTCGAGAAACATTGCGCAGTTCAATTCTATTTTGTTTTGTCTCTTTTACTATTCTACTGGCGTTGCACACGTTTTGAAATAGCAGAACAAGGTGGTCGCTTTGACTAGCGGAGGGTGATACTGACCATCTTCAACAACCGTGGCTTCAGAGGTGAAGTCCAGGTCTAGAACTGATGTCTGTTGTATACGGTATGTAAAATTCACATCTTAAGCGATACGTAGAATCTTGAACCAGGCGGCCATACGCGTAGCTTATTAGAAAGGGAAAACTATCCGTTCGGTTCTGATTCACCTCAAGGATAAGACGCCTTTATCTAGCGCTACAAACAGCATCTACAGAATCAACTGTAAGGACCGTTCGGGTGTTTACAAATGGGCAGACGTCCAAGGAAATTCACATTAGAATCGAAGAACTCCGAATCCAGAAACGCGAGGGCATATCAATCCCTTACGGGCCACAGCGTCTATCTAGACAATGTGGCAATATTGAGACGCGGTATTAAACCGTATAGCGAAAGCCTACACGCTGAGGCGGTCGAGATTGCTAAGGCAGGTCGACTGGCGGTCAATAAAGTTGATGGGGCAGAAATCTCCACAATCTGGCACTCGGCACTAATGCGAAAGTAAATCGTTTTTATTCAACTTATACCTAGCGGTTAATTAGATTTTTGTTTTTCTTAAAAAATAGCCTTAGCCCCGTTAGTTATGTACTTTTACGTATGTGGGCAGCTGTGTCAACTGACCTTGACCGCGTTCACTTGTATCAAATTCATTTGGATACACACTGTGAGGAAAATTGACTACTGATCCTGGTCATTCCCACGAGACGTGACACACTGAAGGCGTACTATAGGCTGTTTAGCGGTAAGGTCAAATATGTGGTGGTGGTTCACTAATAGTAATCATGTTCGTTGTCCTGACGAAGCTTCTGTGTCAGAAGTGAAACGTTACACAAAAACCACTTTAACCGGTTGCACTCAAATGTATGTAACGAGAGGTTATCCGCAATGGTTGAACCAAGATATGTGAAATGATGTACCGGTTAGAGCAGACAGTTCTCAACAGTGATGATGGGAGGCTATACAATACCCTAGTCAAGGACTTTGGTCTTGCTCATACTGATCGTTAACCCAAAGTTTTTGCATGCCGACGAAAATATGATCCATTTGCGATTGGACGTGTTCTTTGGAGTGAGCAATAATGTCTGTATCGCAGGCAAACTGCTGGTCACGGAATAGCACATCCCATATATTGCTTTGTGTTCTCAAACGATTCTGGTTTAAAGCCTTGACATCCCTTAGCGTGCGTTGGTAAATAACTTATGTTCTCGTCCATAAAGCGTGCTTTAGAAAAAAATCAAAAATGCCGAAAAGCGATGGAGCAAGAAGTCACCCTTGTTTAACGCCTCGCAAATTTCAAAAGGACCCGTAAAAATGGACTAAGACATTCATGTCATTATGGAGCGAAATAACGAGTTTGAGCCATATTGGAAGGCATCCTATGTGATCAGCCATTTTAAAGATCCACGTGATGACGTAGTCGAATGCCTTTGTTAAATTAACAATAAACGCGTCTAAAGGCTTACGCTGCTCCCGACAGTGTTATTTAAGTTGTTTTGGGCAGACATTCTGTCAACGTTTGATTTTTCCTATGCACGCCACATGAGATTCTGTAAAAACTCAATTTTATTGCCGTATGTATATGGGCATTGGCGAACAATTTTCCAACATCATTCAGAAGGGAAGATCCTCCATAGTTGTTGCAGTCGCCCTATCACCCTTAATCCTAAATAGCGTGATGTTCTTCGTGTCTAGCATATGTTGTGGGACACGCGTTTTCTGTCAGCACTGTAGAAAGATAGGTGGAGTGGCTGCAATAATGCTGTTCTAGAGAATTTGATATTCTCATGTGGAATTCCACCGTTACCAGAAGCCTTCCAATTCGCTAAGCGGTCGATTGTACTATTGAATTCATCAACAGTAATGGGACTGTCTAGAGGTTGATGACCGCTTAAAATGTTTAAGTGTTTTCGCCAAGTTTTGTTGGCAATCTGGTTAGCAGATAGAGACCTAATTAGAGCCATTTTAAATTTGTTTGGGCCAATAGCTTTAATGGTCTCTCCATAAATATCGTGAACATTTCCAGTATCCGCAGATATTTTGTTACTGAGGCGACTTTCAGCCCAATAGTCATTTGCGCATCGCCTTGGAGTCTGCTGGACCTCATTTTTAACTGGTTCTAGAGGTCGTTAGTTTTCATCTGTAGGCGTACCTTTGAACATTGAGGATGCTGACATGTTGCAGTACAAAAGAGCAGTCATCCCAAATGCTTTTGCTTCGAACCAGTTGCCCATTCGCGCTATTTTCGCACCGTAAGTGGAAAGTACGACTTGGCATATGCAGCATTTTAGCTATCTCCAGTTGTCGGAAGCTGATTCTGTTGAAGGGTTTTGTTGAAAACGTGTTTTTCACGCACAAGAAAAATAGCAAAAAAGACGTCTATCTCACAAATACGAAACAAACAACCTCAACTCTGCTTCACTAAAATTGTCAGTCCCGGTTGTCGTTTCGCTCTGATTTGTCAGACCATTTTGTGCCAATACGGTACAATTCAAGCCCTCGTTGGATCGACGTTGACGAAACGCATACCGTTCGATCCTGGATGACGTTTCCATCTAATCATACTTATGAAAATGTTGTCGCGTTTCATATTATCAGCAATTTGAGTTGTCGTAAAGGTTAAATTTAAAAGCCCATGTCCTTACAAATGTAACCTATCGGGGAATCATATTCATTAAAAATAATGTTTGCACGATGTATATTACCGATCAACCTGATAACTCAGTAGTTGGATAAATGAACTCAAAAATCGAATCGGTAAGCAGCGACGCAATTCTAGCAAATAAGAGATTGAGCACTAGCTCAACACGTGACGGAGACTGGTGACAACGTTTAATTTGGTAACGGGGAAGTGATAAGGCTAGGAGTGAAACGGTAGCAGACCAGTGTCTCTACACATTCATTATTGTAAACTTCTATTTGCTCCATCTTTCACTAACGTGATTTAAACGTCTGACTGCATAACGTGTATATAAATTGACCTTGATCGCCCGGACATTAACTTGACCAGTTCAAAAAATCATAAGGCTTAACATATATGAAGAAGTGGATATTACGAGCAAGGAAAAAGAGGATATCGGTGGCAAAAACATCAACGGGCAGCAAACCACTGTACTCTACTTTTCTCTATTTGATTTCTCCTTGATTGTACTGCATAATTCCGTCACTCCAGAAAAGATAAGATTCGGTATACAAGCGTTGTTTTCTGAGCCAAGACGATGGGTTAAAAAGGATAAGCGGTCTTTAAAAAAACACAACTAGAGGCAGCTAAAACACCATACATTGAAAGACTTCATGCTGAGACGGTTGGGATGACAAAGGCTGACAAAAATGCGGTTAATAAGGCCGATTTCTCTACCATCTTCATTCCCGTTCTAAGTCAGTTAAACATTATCATGTGGCTCTTAGATTCATATGAAGTGCAATCCTACTATGATGTTGGTCAAAGTTTTGAAGAGAAGTTCGGTCAATGACAATGAAAAAATAAATTTTATAACAGTATGATGTTACCAAATCCCTCACACTTCAGTAACTTCATACTTCATACTTCATACTTTTAATCTCTGTTCATGCTCCAACAACATCAATTGTTTTTGTGCTCTGATTAAACGTTTAGCCTCGGATTAAATTTTTGCCCTACTTGCAGATGCTCAAACTCTGCACGTGCTTCAAGAACAATAGTTGTTTTTGTGCTCAGAATAAACGTGTAACTTGAGTAAAAACTATTGGCCACGTTACACTCCATTTATTCTGGCATGCTCAAATCTGCTCATGCTCAAAATACATCAGTTGTTTTTGTGCTCTGAGTAAGTTTGTATCTTCCGTTGATTTCAGTGACCTAATTTACGCTTCATTCTTCGTAGTATGCGTTTGCTCAACCATGCACGTGCTCCAACAACATCAGTTGTTTTTGTGCTCTGATTAAACGTTTAGCCTCGGATTAAAGTTTTGCCCTAATTTACGCTCCATTTCTCTGGAAATGCTAAATTTAAACTCTTAACGTGCTTCAAGAGTATGAGTTGCTTTGTGCTCTGATTAAATGTGCACGTACCGTTCATATTTTCCGATAGGTTTCTCGCTTCCCTACATCAGACATTTCAATAACTATAAATCCGTTTAATGCATCCCATTTTGTCATAACTTGGTCGGTTTTGTGGATAAGCTACCAATTCTGAAAAATGCGGCGTGTCACGCGTCTCATATATGCTCAGGCAACTAGGTCTAGCTTCTAGCATGAATATCTTATCCTGTGTGGAAACCCCGGAACACCTGTCGTTGATTGAAAAATTGGTGAGGACTGCTAAATTTTGCCTTAATCCTGTTTTATTAAAACTTTAAAGGGCAGTTTTCTTGACTGATAAGATTAAACTAACACATGGGCAGCCTAGTGAAAGAAGCACACATCTTCACACATCTTCAGGTACGTTTCTAGAGCAGAACTCACCAGTAACAGGAAATAGCTTAACGGGACAATAATTTCTAGCGTAAGATCGGCCACCGCCTTTTAAGGTTAGTTTTATCACGCAAAGTTGTAATCTTTGTAATCATCACTCGAGCAGCATATAGATAAACTGCCTGCAAAGTTATTCACACATCTCGCGATTCCAGAACCATAGGCAATCGTGTGTGATACAATCCGAACCTGACAATATCTGAATTTAGCGAAATTACTCCCACAATTTGGAACCCTGAAACGCCTAAGTACTTACAACATTTCAATAAAGCTTTTGGTACGAAGAATTTGGTACTAAAAATCGCGAGAGCGTTTGCGGTTATCGGCACGGGCTCAATGAGTCTTTCACCATCACGGACGGCGAAAATAACTGGTTTGACATTTGCTTACGCGTTCATGATTTTCTATAGTAACCTATGGTTGCGTATCAATCGGTGCACCTCCAAATTCTCTCGAATAAATGAAGTAAATTCGATGCGTATCATAAGAATATTTTGCCAAGTAGGAGAATTACTGTTGGATTTATGCAAAACCACGCTATCAACGTTTTGTTCTACTGCAAACAACAAAATGATGTTCATCTTTTGACCTTTTAGGAACTATGTGTAAATTTTCTTCAATTTTCAGTTTGAAAGTAAACACGTTCGTTCCGTTGAAAGTCAAAAACTCTGTAGTCCGTAACCTAAACCTGAATTTGCACGAGTGATATACTCAAGGTGACTCAGAGAGTTCGAACGATGCCGTGTTCACCGGCTTTTGACACAGAAAGAGCTAGGGGATCAGACTCTTTCCCAACTAATTAGATGACTGCAAACATTGGTCAGCAGCACAACGATCGATTTGCGCTTTTTGAAACAGTTCTGCCTGCAACTTCTCCCAGTTGATGTTCAACAAAATTGGCTAACTTTGTGGACATGATTGGAAAGATAAGATCGGATAAGATCGTCGAGATTCGCAACACATTGAAAGTACGGTGATGAAAGACAATCCAGCTGACGAGAATTACAGTTGTGCCATTCACAATTTGGAAAATCAGCATAAAAGGCTTATGAGGGATTAGAACTTATGATGAGTCGCAGTGCTGGTACAACGCGTGAGTTGGTAGTAGAGCACGAAAGTTGTTTAAGCCGTGCTCCTTTTAGATGCTAGGTCATAATAGTGGATGCGAAAAGTGGCAATTTTCTCGAGGGTCACTTCTTTTATGTACGAGATAAGTGTGATACTTCCATGGTCACAGCAGATAAACAAATTAGTCAGTATCGTTTTGCGCGCAGTCAATGGTACAGCTATACTTACAGAGGGTGAAAGACTAGTACCCTCACATCAGGCCTTTGGACACCTAGAAATAGCGTTTTCACCATAGCCGACGTTTCTAATCCTATATTGGGCTAGAATTTATTCCAACACTACGTTACAGTGGTAGACTGTGTGCGGTGTAAACTGAGAGAAAGCGTTAAGCAACTGACCATAAACGGCTCACAAACTACATGTACATCTCCCACCATAAAAAGAAGTGTACAAAATTTAAGCCTACCGTACATAAAGATAATGGAGTCTTTCATGGCTACCACATTTCCTAACTAAAAGATGTCTACTGAAATGCTGTCAACCACCAGATCATAACAACAGGGAACACATGTCGTGATAAACGTTGTGAATATTTCGAAGAAGTTGGTACTGATGAGTAGTCGCAAAACATATTGAACGAACTCTCCAAACACTCAAAAACTCATTGCAACTCATTGATAATTTATCTTCAGATGCAAATCCAATGAATCCCGTGATTTATTCCAAGCAAAGATGTCCGCATCATTCGATTCTCATTTAGAATTAAAACCAGAAAAAAAGATTTCAATAAAAGTATGAGACTGGGCAATGCATTGTGATATTGCAACTTTTAAAACTTTGTTTCAATTTCGCAGTATACGAATCAGATTGACCACACTCGTTAAGCATAAAAACACCAGTGTCACCAACGCATTGTTGAAAGAATGGAATATAATCCAAAATTGCTGTACAGGATTGTGAATGAAAGAGGCAAGTGAAACCAGGGTATTTCCGTTCAATGCAGATCAATGAATAACTGCTTTAGCCCAAGAGTCATTGGATGCTCTTGCTAGATTTACCCTAAAGTGTTCTGCCTGAAACAAACATTATTGAATCTTGGTTAATCTAACTCATAGAACATTTATGTGATTCAGTCGTTATTGACTACCACCAACTATATACGAAGAAATAAACGGGTGGGCACAACATTACCTCAGTTATCCTTCGTGCATATTATGGACAGCGTTCATGCTGTCCAGCTGAGGTTTTCATCAGAAATCTTTGATACGGTTGCGTACCGTCAGTATGAAAAGCTGATGCGATGAGACTAATTTATAATGGTGGCTGCCTTTCAAACGTAACAAATTACAGTCCTGTCGAGCTACTCACTTGTATCTGGAAAATTATATGGGCCCATCAAAACTAAAGAACTTTTTTCAGCAGCGCAATATGGGTTTAACCGAAACAGATCTTGTCTGTCGAGGTTAATGATTAATCAAGACGATTGGACAGCGTCTATTTGCCTAGAAACATCAGTTCCTGTCTTCTGAATTGATTTATCCTAGGCATTTGCTAAGGTCAACGATAGCTTGCATCTGTCAATCCCAGTGCAATATTAAATAACCGCAAATTTGTTATCCTAACAGATCATATGACGGATCGGCATGTGCGAGTCCTCATTGACGGCGTTTTATATAAACATCAATGTCAACAGCGGCGTCCCTCAAGGTTCACTGAGAGGGCCTATCGTTTTCTTGTTATACAAGGCCGGGCGGTTTTGGGGATAAGCCCTCAATTCCAAATATGCTCCAATGGGTCGCATCTAATATATCCTCTGACAAAGAAATCCAGCTTTCCGCCTGCACGCTTGGTCCTGGAACTGCTTCTACTGACAGGAGAAAGAGCGAAGGCGGCTGACTGTCGCCTCAAAACCAGCGCGCTTCAGGCAGTTAGAGTTTGTACATCTATGTAGGCGGTCCACCTAAGATGCGTAAAACCCTATGTTTCCAAATTCGGACAAAATAGTAGCTAGCTAGCATCTATTTTACCTCTGGTCAATCAACATCACACGCACCCACACATTTGCATTCGATATACCACGTTTTCACCGGAATTGTTCTTAATTCTTTTTTGCGAGTTTGTGTGATGTTAATAAATGCGAATATTTCGGTACTTGGTTATGTGTTTAACCCCATTACACATCTCTTTGGACACATGTGATTGAAAAGGTTGGTCGTACCAACCTTATCCAAAAGTGGCATACAAATGATCCTTGTTTACCATTCCTCCACTGTTTCAAGCGCATGCGGATCATTATCCTACTGTTCTCCCCTGATGAGTGCAAACAGCACGATACCGGTAATGGGTTGTGTGAGTGATGTAAATGCATGCAAATGTATATTTACATCGCCTATCATTATCACAATTGGAAACTGTCAGATTTAGCCAGTTTAGAATTTCATAGATACATTGGTGAGTTAATAATTTGTTTAATATGGCTGCTGTTATTCTAACCTGCTTGAATTCTCGTGTATGGAAAAACCGCCGTTTAAACTGTCAGTAACCCGTCGGAGGCACATCCTGGGTATGAACTCAATGCTTTGATAATCGATAGTGAAAACTGGACCATCAAAGCAAGACACGAACGATAGATGAACGCTTTCCATAAACAGAGTATACGTCATATCCTAAACATATCGCCAATAGGCAAATCAACGAATGCTGACGAGATTTCAAAGCTAGATTACCGAGCACGTTAACCGTAATACGACAGCAAATTCTACGTCGTTCCGGTCATTAGGAGAGGAATAGAAATTAGTCGTATTCCAAAACATCTAACCAATAGTGATCTCAAATAAGGGCGTTGTGTAATTCTTTATTTGTAGGATGCTGAAGAGTATAATCTGCTCCCGGCCACCATTCCTGAAACGCAACATTGGCATGCAACTGACATCCTTCCTTCCTGTGACCGCCACCACAGATTTTACTACTACTACTACTTGACTGGTCACGCAAACAAAAGCTAATCAAATGTGTCAGTCTGAAGAAAGATTCATTATCGCTTGATTACGATCGGTCAAACGCTTGTTGGTACCCCAGGTCGTAAGGCGTTAGACTACAATGGTAGAAGTTAAAACCACTAAGATGGTGTAAGGGATGGGGATGTGAGCAACACATTACTTCGGTCATCCACAAGCGCCTTGAGTGCTTTGACCAATAATCACTTTGTGATTCTGTGTCTGAACATCGTGGTTCGTTGTACGAACCCTATATAACAGTTGGCATACAAGTATGATCTTGTTTACCTTTAATCCACTATCTCAAGGTTCACTGAACCTCATCTTACTGTCTTCACCTGACGACGGCAAACAGCCAGAAACCGGTAGTGGTGTGTAAGGGATGGGGATGTGAGCAACACATTACTTTAAAACCACTACCCTTGCAGTCGTGAGGTCGCAGGTTCGAGTCCTGGTGGCGAAATTATTTTCTGTAAATAATTCGTCATCGGATTTAACACACATTATTTCTTCCAAATAGCGTTGTCTAACTTCTATATCCCTTATCTCAATTTCAATGTTGTCCAAAGTGACAGAATTTCAAACAAACCACTGGCTGATAATTGTTAATAAAAATATTTTTAGTATGGCTACTAACAAACTACAAGTAATAGCAGGTGCATTGCTCAAGGAAAGTTCCAGCTCTGATGAGCTGGATCCATTTTTTGATACGTTTCCAAATGACACTCTCACAAATGACTCTCTCCACAGTTCCTTTTCTCAATTTCTGCAACCATTCGTGCACCGTTCCGCTGAACCAGCAGAGGCAAAACTCAACGAAATGGAAATGAAAAGAAAATCAAGGGAGCGGATGAAATGGAGAGGGAGATTGCTTTGGAAGAAATCGAAATTAAGATAAGAGAGATAAAAGTTAGAAAATCGTATTTTGAAAAATGATGTGTCTTTAATCTGATAACGAATAACTTTCAGAAAATAATTCCGCCTCCGTGACTCGAACCCGCGACCTCAGGACACTTAGGCGAAGCACATGAGCAATACACCACTAGCTCACTGACGCATTGTCTAAATTAAAAGTAGTTAGATAGACTTTTTATTTCAATGCTACACCCATTTTCAGCCTAGCCAAAATTGGTAGTGGAGATAACGTTTACCGGGAAATGTGAATAATGTGGAAAATCTTCATTTTTCCGTAATCATATCGTTTGAATCAGATCCCCTCTATATTTACTTCATCTGAAATGTGATATCGACAATATGATTATTCGCGCCATACAGCTTTGATTTTGTACACGTTTTTTTATTTTCCAATTATTACTGCCTCTAATCTTAGTGTCTGTATATGATCTGAGCAAACAAACAGAAATCAGTTGTAACACGAAAGTGTAGAGGATGTGAGCATCCAAGACTGGTTATATTTGTTCACGGGCGCCCCACCATCTCAAAGAAAAAGACAGAATTTGTTTAATTTTTTATTGTTCAACCTCAATCAAGTAACAACTAGTGCGACTACATTTCACTACAACTAACTAAAGATTGCTTGCAACGGTTGAACAATTGCGTGCGTTTAATCTGGAATGAAAGAAAATATGTGAAACTTTATTTCTTTAGAACAAGAATTCGCATGTACATTGAATTGGCAACAATTTCGTTACAACCTCTTGGATCTGAAAGTACTCGAATCAATCACACAAGTCAACGAAGTGACATTGATTTGCATCCCTTACTATTTAAAATCATAGTTTCAATAACAGTATGAGTTAGATCAACATGAACGCATATAATTTGTATCGAAATCCAAGAATAATTTAATATTCTACATCTTTATTTACGTATATTTTATTAAATTAAAATGTATACTCTCCGGACTAGCTATAAGTGAATAACTACAAAATCGACTGGAATGTTGTCTAATTTGACTTACAAAAATATAAATATAGCGATTAAAATTAAATCAACTATTTTGCTCCAGTGGTGGACATATCTTGCTTGACAAGGTAGAATCTGAACGAATATTATCAGTAAATTATTATCTCGAAAATGATTTTCAAATTTTCAGTAAATTTAGCATATATTTATTGACTTTCTATAAGTAAAAAGCTGTTCGTTATCAAATTGATACATTTTCGCCCTTGTGGACACATCTTAATCATCTTTTTCTTTTCATTTGGCGTGGGGACATGAATCTCAGTTATCGATCTACAATATACATGCACGAAGTTTTCAATGAATTATCGCACAATATCTGTTTGAAACTGATCCAGAAAACGCAACTTTACGTAAGAAAGGTCATCTCACTTAGACTGCCATTCGAAAAACAAAACCTTACCTGTCCGCGTGTTTACAACGTTGATCTGGCATAAAGCAAAATTTACAGTGGGTTATCGAACATCCTCTATTGGAGCATTAATGAAATTGATTATATGTTATCAGATATAAACACTGTAAAAATTAAAACATCTTGTTGTACGGCGAAGCGCATATTCCACATTCAATAGATATTCTGCCTACAAATTAATTACATTTGCTTCAGATCGATTGTTGTTTACTTTCCAAAACGAAAAACCTCCTTGAATAGTATAATGATTCGCACCGTTCCAAAAATAACCGATGATCATCACATGGAACACTTTATTTCCCAAATTCAGATAAGAGAAATAATTCTGTATGTATTCCATTCAAAAGTCCCATACAATACCAAAGCCAGACATCAAGGTGAAGTGCTTCAAATTTTAACCTGTGATTGTTTGACCATCTCGAGATCCTTGTGAATTTGCAATATTTTAGTCGAGCGAACAGTTCTAATCAGACAAATTATTCAAACATTGCGTAATTCGAATTGATTCTGATGGACTGTTTTCGAATGAATTATTTCATGTTTATCTTGCTGTCAATAATGTGAATTAACTACTTAATAAGAAGACTTGATGATACGTAAAACTCGATTAGTAAGCACGGATGTGTTTGACGCACTTTAAATCCCTAAGACGGTTTATTGATGGTTTTCATATAACGAATAACTCACAACTCATTCACAGCTTGATTCCTGATGTAAAACATAGGTTCGTTAGATTATTATATGAGATTAAATGCTTTCGGATCACTTGATGAATTCAACTTACATGAATCTCATGACCCGATCGCTGTTTGCAGTAAAAGAAATGATTTTTATTCAGTTTTGTGTAGGAATGCACGATGAATGTAGAATAGGAATGCAGTATATAGACAACTCACTATCTCCATCTAGATTGCTCAATACTAAAATTGTAATGAAATTAGACATTAATTGATAAAATTCGGATAGAGTTCCATATTAATTTTATTGCCAACATGAAGATGTCAATTACAACGAATTTAGAAAAAATATCTTTCCGGGAAGCGAACAATTGATTACAATCCTCTTTCTCCCGGAGTCTAAAATTTTACACCCAAACAGTTTGATGGAAATATTGTAAGATTCTTTACACAATAATGCATGAATGATTCATAAAGAAAATCTTTCGAATAAGATAAGAGATCTTCTTTCAAATCAAGTGTGGAGTTCTTGAACAAGTACATCTTTATCAGATGACCCAAATGTGTGGGTTGATTGTCGATTCGACGCAACAATATAAACTCAAATATCCGACTTAATTCAAATTATTTGTTCATTTACTTCAGAAATACTCTAAAAAGCATGTTTATTCAATTCTTGACAGTACCGGACATGATGAACCCAAATATGATGAAAGTAGTTTACTAATATTCAAGCATAAGACGCATAGGATGTACTTAATTACTGCAACTTACTCTCGATCTGCCCAACTAGAAATTGGGAATACATCGAAAATTATAATATTAATATTAGATGAGTAAAGCAGCATTTATATATATATATATATATATATATATATATATAAACGAATGTTGTCATGTAAACAAACAATTTCGAAAACTTACAGATCCTCTGCGGCCAAATCACTGGGATTAAGTAAAACAGATTTAAATGAACCTCAATATATGAATACCGAGAACAAAAAGCGTAGGGGAGCATTTTCAATGGGCAATATCTCAGAGAAGACTACTCCAGCTGAATGATTTCTTGTTCCTCGGATTTGGATAGGTGGTTATATGAGATGAAGTTTCACAGGCAGATATCAAAATCACCTTTCGACGTTGTTACCTTCTACAAACGGTATCCTTACTCAATTTTGATGAAGGTTTTATAAACAGCAGTTTCAAACGCATTACTGGATTCAAAACCAAACCTTAATATCCGTATTGAAACATTCTGTCAGCTTTGCACCGTGTTTTCACTGGGTAGATTGACACTCGAACATATATATATATATATATATATATATATATATATATATATATAGATTTATGCGTCAAATAGTTTTCAGTAATTTATGTCACTGATTGTGTAAATAAAACATATTCATCCATTATTCGTAATTTTATAATGTGCCAGCTAGAGCTGCCGCCCTCATGCTGGATTCGATTATTGAAGGTGGTTTCGCACAGACGAAAAAATCTCAATTAAAACATTACCTGTTCCTCCGATAAATGATATCATTCAAATATTGCTTATTTTCATAAACGTAATATAGCTAACCGAAGTTCTAATTTGAATGTTATTTTGAAACTCACAGCTGATTTCCCAAAAAGTACCTTTCAATTCAATAGCGAAAAATGCATAGTTAGGCAAAGTAATGCTAGCAAAATTCAGTTGATACGTTTGAGTTATTATTCTCTTTGTGTCAAACGATTACATGATACGAAATACACTGCAACGTTTATTCACCCTGAATTTCAATGTTACAAACACGGTTAGTCGGCCTTCAACAAAGTAAAGCTCCAACTTATAACATGTATGTTTCGCGGAATATATTTTATTCATGTCTGTATTTGATGAAATGTCAAGCAAATTAGAAAATTTTCTTCATCCACGTTTGTTCAGAAAGCAACACATCATTTATGAAACAAGTCAGCTATTAACCTATGATAGGTTTACGATTATCATAATTTGAGTATTCAAGTTTTCAAGGATTTGAGGGCAAATCCTATTAATTTACAAAAACACCCGCAAACGTTGAGGTAATGAATTTCAAGAAAATGTAGCAAGTACGGCTAAGAGTGACTCGACTGTCAATACGGAAACTTGTGATACAATGGGATAAGATATGACGAAATGTCGCTTTCCCATTGAACACTTGAATCAATTGCCATAGTGGATGCCTTTCGGTAGACACAATTCTATAGAGAAGATTAATTTTGCGCCGTATCCCCATTTGGAGAATGTCACGTAGACCTAGACGAGGCAATCTTGCGGTGTACGGAAAATTGCAAAAAACTTTGTTAGCATGCTCGTTGTGCTATTCAGGATTCCACTTATCAATACTTAAATGGTCGTTCTCAACCCACCTCGAAAACTAGTAACAATTCAACGTTTTTATGTAAAAGACATGATTCGGCAAATATATAGCATCTTGCGTTTCCGGGTGTTGAATTTCATATCATTCACAGTATCTCAAACGGATACATTCAGTCAAAACACTTGCATTTTCTCACAGTCCTCTCCAGAATTCCTTCGCATCAACATCTTCACACCATCCACAAAGAGAATAAACATTTTCGACATGAGAGAGTGGTAAAAAATTTATGAATATTAAAAGATGGAGCGCAAATAGCACAGATCCGTGAGAATATTCGCTGTGTACATATTCAAAAGCACTCCATTTACTCTAAGCTGCGCCCAAGCGTCACGCTTCTATGCTAGGTTTTTTGATTTTCTTCTGCAAACAAAAAACACCTTTCCTGGTGGGATATTTGGAACGATTTGTTAATACTCGTCAATATTCAGTTTCACAATATCTTTGAATTTCGTTCAATAAACAACACAGAATTCATCCTCGAGCCAGAACTTGGTTGTTCTTTAATGCTACATTCTGGCGAGATTTGTATTAACGGGGGTCCACCGCTCCACTTTATCTAGAGCGTTGTACAGCGAAATGTTGATCTGAGTGATCAGTGCTCGACTCGCACTCAGAAGCAACATTATTTATTGTAGTTGATTGTACCTTGCCTAAACTTTATCTTAGGGACTATCATTCCCCACAAGCGATTCAAATTGGATTTAGATAGGCATTAATTTACGTCTCCTTATAAAATCGTATTCAAGAATCCACTCTTGAAAAAGGGTATGATCGCCCTTCCGTTTTTCATTCGGTGATTATTCAATGAGATAATTTGTCGAAGACACCGGATTTCATGCTCCAGTGGTTCTTAGAGACTATTCCGTACTTTATTTCGACTATGTATTCACTACTATGCTATCACTTGCTTTGAACGGAGTGGTTTGCAGGAGGATAAATTTGTCCATGCAGATTTGAGCTCTGTCAGATTGATTAAATAAAACCTGATTCGGAACAAGTATTGCTGCTTGCATACATACGTCGTCACTCCTCGATTAACAGATTCGGTTTAAATATCATTTTTTCAACGGTCGTGGAAATAGAACAAATGGGAGACAAAGCATAAACACCAGCCTTCAATCCATTTATCGCCTGCCCACTGAAACCACACAAGTAATACAAACTGGATATCTATATTATAGTCATTTGTGAAGAATACAATGTTTCTGTAGTATGCATTATCTCAACCAATATGTTTGACAATTAAATAATTTTTATATAAAATTCTAATAAAGTTTGTCGTGTTTGCGGAGGTAATCCGTGGACAGCAATAAAATGGATCCTATAAATGTCTGCAAACATAAATCCACTTTTACGATGATCAAAATAAATGTAGGCAAATATTGAAGTAAACCGTGAAGATTATTTGTAGATTAAACAAGTTGCGCTTCTACTTCACTATCGGATAAGGTAAGAAGGACCAACCTGTTCAATTACATGCGCCCACACTAATTTAGTCAAGGTTTGTACCTATGACCATGAACAATCAAGCTCATTTGCCCGCAATTCCATCACACACCCCTTGACCGGTTTCGTTCTGTTAGTACTTACCAGATGGGGTCATTATGATCAGGATCCACATGCGCTTGAAATAGTCAAACAATGGTTAACAATTTGCGTCTCTGTGTTTGCATATATAGCAAACTTATACAACAGTAGCAATAAAGCACAACATGCTCAACATCTTGTCACTGTTTCAAAATCATGCGAATCTCGGTAATACAGCACGAATATCAAATCTTGTAAATACATAAATTGACAAAACATTTTTTGACTGGTGCAAAATATCACATTTTTGTCGAAACAGTATGTACGCAAAATTATCGCGTACTTAAGAGTCCTTTGAAATGCTTTTCATGGGTGGATCAAACAATATTCGCACTAGCAATATTAGCATTAGAAAAGTGATATTTTACTGAGGCTAATTTTGAGAATGATTTAAATAACCAATGCGAACAAAATGTCGACTCACAGATGCACTGCCACGTCTTAATAGCTGCTAATCAAATATGCCATTCTGGAAAACGATTCATTATCGTTTAATTGCGATCGGTCAAACGCATCTTACTAAGGCGTTGAAATACAATGCTGATGGTTCGAAGCCCACCCGAATCGGAGGATATGCTCGAATAATAGTGAAATTCTAGTCCAGTCCTTTGATTTTAGACCGTTGTGATCAACCATGTGAACTTTTCGATGGGCTTGGTATGGATGAGTAGTCACTAAACGTTCACTTTCTACATATTCTTTATCATCTTGATTTAAAAGTCTATTACAACATTTGATTTGTTTAGATTTCTTAAATAAGACTTGGAATACAGTATTCTGAGTGTTTGCCAGAATATTAAAGACATTACCGCGTATAGCAGGTCGATGCATCAGTATCTATATTGCATGTTGCACAATTGCGCTCATCGTTTGTGATTCAACCGATAAATCGCATTTTATTCAAAAACGAAAAATGGGCATCTTTGCCTCACACGGAGTCCATGAATTTGTTGATCAATCAAGGGTGTTTTCATTGAAACACGCGTAGAAATTCTCCAAACAATTTCTATTTATAATTATAAACATTTCGTGTTGTTGAACTAAAATCAGCTTCAAATATGTGTACACACACAACGAGCAACCGGTTCTAGTGTGTCAGTTCGGGAAATATGAATAATGTGGAAAATATTCATTTCCATAATCATATCGTGTGACTTATATCCCCTCTTTATTTAGTTTATCTGAAGTGTGACATCACCGATATGATTATTGGTGCCTTCCAAGTTTAAATATATTCACATTTTATTCAAATTTCTAATCTTTAATGCTCCTAAGCTTACTGTCTTCACCTGATGTACTCAAACACCCAGAAATCAGTTGTACCATGAAAGTGTAGAGGATGTGAGCATCCAAAACTGGTTATATTTGTTAAAGTGCGACCCAACATCTCAAAAGAAAACACAAAATTTGTTTATTATTGTATTGTTTAACCTCAATATACTAACAACTAGCGCAACCACATTTCACTACAACTAACTAAAGTTTGTTTGCAACGGTTGAACAATTGCATGCGTTTAATCTGGAATGAAAGAAAATATGTGAAAGTTCATTTTTTAGAATATGAATTTGCATGTGTATTGAATAGGCAACAATTGCGTTGCAACATCTGGGACGTGAAAGAACTCGAATGAATTGCATAAGATCGACGAAGTCAACGAAGTGACATTGATTTGCATCCCTTACTATTTAAAATCATATTTTCAATGACACTATCATTTAGATCAACACGAACGCAAATAATTTGTATTGTAATTCAAGAATAAATTATTATTCTATATCTTTATTTACGTATATTTGAATAAATTAAAATCTATACTCTCCAGACTAGCTATAAGTGAATAACTACAAAAATATAAATATAGCGATTAAAATTAAATCAACTAGTTTGCATACTGGTAATCATATCTCGCTTGACAAGGTAGAATCTGAACGAATATCCCCAGTTAACTAATATCTCGAAAACGAATGTCAAATTTTTAGTGTTTTTAGCATATATTTATCGACCTGTTGCAAGTGAATATCTATTAGTTATCCAGTTGATACATTTTCGCCTTTCTGAACACATCGCAATCATCTATATATTTTTATTTGGTGTGGGGACATGAATCTCAGTTCTCGGTCAGCAATATACACACACGAAGTGTTCAATGAATTATCGCACAATATCTGTTTTAAACTGATGCAGAAAACACAATTGTACTTAACAAAGGTCATCTCACTTTGACTGCCATTCGAAAAAACAAAACCTTACTTGTCCGCGTGTTTACAACGTTGATCTGGCATAAAGCAAAATTTACAGTGGGTTATCGAACATCCTATATTGGGGCATTGATGAAATTGATTATATGTCATCAGATATAAACACTGTAGAAAATAATAAATATTGTTCCAGGGCGAAGAGAATATTCCACATTCAATAGATATTCTGCCTACAATTTGATTACATTAGCTTGAGATCGATTGTCGTTTACTGTCCATAAAGAAAAACCTTCTTAAATAGTATAATGATTCGTACTGTTCCAAAAATGACCGATAATCGTCACATGGAACACTTTCTTTCCCAAATTCAGATAAGAGAAATAATTCTGTATGTATTCCATTCAAAAGTCCCATACAATACCAAAGCCAGACATCAAGGTGAAGTGCTTCAAATTTTAACCTGTGATTGTTTGACCATCTCAAGATACTTGTGAATTTGTAATCTGTTAGTCGAGCGCACAGTTCTAATCAGCCAAAATTAGGATACAAATAGATGCTATTATTCAAACATTGTGTACTTCGAATTGATTCTGATGGACTGTTTTCTATAAATTATTTCATGCTTATCTTGCTGCCAATAATCAAATTACCTACATAATTAGAAGACTTGATGACACGTCAAACTCTAGTAGTAAGCACGGATGTGTCTGACGCACTTTAAATCCCTAAGACGGTATATTGATGGTTTTCATATAAAGAATAACTCACAGCTCGTTCACAGCTTGATTCCTGATGTAAAACATAGGATCGTTAGATTATTATATGAGGTTAAAAGTTTTCGGATCAGTCGATGAATTCAACTTACATGAATGTCATGACCCGATCGCTGTTTGTAGTAAATGAAATGATTTTTATTCAGTTTTGTGTAGGAATGCACGATGAATGTAGAATAGGAATGCAGTTTATAGACAACTCACTATCTCCATCTAGATTGCTCAATACTAAAATTGTAATGAAATTAGACAATAATTGATAAAATTCGGATAGAGTTCCATATTAATTTTATTGCCAACATGAAGATGTCATTTACAACGAATTTAGAAAAAATATCTTTCCGGGAAGTGTGCAATTGATTACAATCCTCTTTCTCCCGGAGTCTAAAACTTTACACCCAAACAGTTCGATGGAAATATTGTAAGATTCTTTACACAATAATGCATGAATGATTCATAAAGAAAAATCTTTCGAATAAGATAAGAGATCTTCTATCAAATCAAGTGTGGAGTTCTTGAACAAGTACATCTTCATCAGATGACCCAAATGTGTGGGTTGATTGTCGATTTGCGCATCAATATAAACTCAAATATCCGACTTAATTCAAATTATTTGTTCATTTACTTTAGAAATGCTTCAAAAAGCATGTTTATCTAATTCTTGACAGTACCGGACATGATGAACCCAAATATGATGAAAGAAGTTTACTAATATTCAAGCATAAGACGCATAGGATGTACTTAATTACTGCAACTTACTCTCGATCTGCCCAACTAGAAATTGGGAATACATCGAAAATTATAATATTAATAATAAATGAGTAAAGCAGCATCTATATATATATATATACCATTGAATATAAATTTATGAATTCATGTTTGTATGAATTCACGCATGCAATTTTATGTGCATGTATGCATGTATGTATGTATGCTTGTATATTTTTATACAACTTTGCATATGTATGTATTCATTTAAATGCAAAATACTAAAAACCTTTTCCGCTTTTAATCCTGCTAGGCCTTGATTTATTGACTTTCTGTGTCAAAACTAAATTTCTTGAAGTCCTATTTAATTACCATCATCTATTCAGTTAGTTTTCTTATTTATTTGTTTCGTTCATACAGCGCGAAAGATTATATAGGCATATCCAAAATATATTAAATTACTGTCAGTTAACTTACGTCCCCTCTGTTATGATGCTCCTGTAAACGAATATTGTAAATTTCACAGTAAATCACGAAACGAATGTTGTCGTGTAAACAAAACTTTCGGAAACTTACAGATCATCTGCGGCCAAATCACTAGGATTAAGTAAAACAGATTTAAATGAACCTCAATATATAAATACCGAGAACAAAAAGCATAGAGGAGCATTCTCAATTGGCAATATCTCAGAGAAGACTACTACTTCTCGTTTCTCGGATTTGGATAGGTGGTTATATAAGATGAAGTTTCACAGGCACATAACAAAATCCCTATACGACGTTGTTACATTCTACAAACGGTATCCTTACTCAATTTTAACGAAGGTTTTATGAAGAGCAGTTTCGAACGCATTACTAAAATTGCACAAGTTTAGTGGATTTAAAACCAAACCTTAATATTCGCATTGGAACATTCTGTCAGCTTTGCACCGTGTTTTCACTGGGTAGATTGACACTCGAACATACGGAGTGTCTCAAATGTATATATATATTATATATATATATATATATATATATATATATATAGATTGTGGCTTTCAAATAGTTTCAGTAATTTATGTCACTGATTGTTTAAATAAAACATATACATCCATTATTCGTAATTTTATACTGTGCCAGCTAGAGCTGCCGCCCTCATGCTGGATTCGATTATTAAAGGTGGTTTCGCACAGACGAAAAAATCTCAATTAAAACATTACCTGTTCCTCCGATAAATGATATCATTCAAATATTGCTTATTTTCATAAACGTAATATAGCTAACCGAAGTTCTAATTAAAATGTTATTTTGGAACTCACAGCTGATTTCCCAAAAAGTACCTTTTAATTCAATAGCGAAAAATGCATTAGTTAGGCAAAGTAATGCTAGCAAAATTCGGTGGATATGTTTGAGTTATTATTCTCTTTGTGTCAAACGATTACATGATACGAAATACACTGCAACGTTTATTCACCCTGAATTTCAATGTAACAAACACGGTAAGTCGGCCTTCAATAAAGTAAAGCTCCAACGTTTAACATGTCGTATATTTCTCGGAATATATTTTATTTATGTCTGTATTTGATGAAATGTCAAGCAAATTAGAAAATTTTCTTCATCCACGTTTGTTCAGAAAGCAACACATCATTTATGAAACAAGTCAGCTATTAACCTATGATAGGTTTACGATTATCATAATTTGAGTATTCAAGTTTTCAAGGATTTGAGGGCAAATCCTATTAATTTACAAAAACACCCGCAAACGTTGAGGTAATGAATTTCAAGCAAATGTAGCAAGTACGGTTAAGAGTGACTCGACTGTCAATACGAAAGCTTGTGATACAATGGGATAAGATATGTCGAAATGACGCTTTCCCATTGAACACTTGAATCAATTGTCATAGTGGATGCCTTTGGGTAGAGACAATTCTATAGCGAAGATTAGTTTTGCGCCGTAACCCCATTTAGTCGATGTCACGTAGACCTAGACGAGGCAATATTGCGGTGTACGGAAAATCGCAAAAACTTTGTTTGCATTGTTGTTGTGCTATTCGGGATTCCACTTATCCACTTAAATGGTCGTTCTCGAACCATATCCATAACGTGTAACAGTTCAAAGTCCTTATGTAAAAGACATGATTTGGCAAATATGGAGCATCTTGCGTTTCCGGGTGCTAAATTTCATATCATTCACAGTATCCCAAACGGATACGTTCAGCCAAAACACTTGCATTTTCTCACAGTCCTCTCCTGAATTCATTCGCATCAACATCTTCACACCATCCACGAAGAGAATAAAAATTTTCGACATGAGATAGTGGTAAAAAATTTATGAATATTAGAAGATGAAGCGAAAATAGCACCGATCCGTGAGAATATCCGCCGTGTACATATTCGAAAGCATTCCATTTACTCTAAGCTGCGCCCAAGCGTCACGCTTCTGTGCTAGGTTTTTTGATTTTTTTCTGCAAACAAAAAACACAGTTCCTGGTGGGATATTTGGAACGATTTGTTAATACCCGTCAATATTCAGTTTCACAATATCTTTGAATTTCGTTCAATAAACAACACAGAATTCATTCTCGAGCCAGAACTTGGTCGTTCTCTAATGCTACATTCTGGCGAGATTTGTATTAACGGGGGTCCACCGCTCCACTTTATCTAGAGCGTTGTACAGCGAAATGTTGATCTGAGTGATCAGTGCTCGACTCGCACTCAGAAGCAACATTATTTATTGTACTTGATTGTACCTTGCCTAAACTTTATCTTAGGGACTATCATTCCCCACAAGCGATTCAAATTGAATTTAGATAGGCATTAATTTACGTCTCCATATAAAATCGTATTTATGAATCCACTCTTGAAAAAGGGTACGATCGCCCTTCCGTTTTTTATTCGGCGATTAATCAATAGGATAATTTGTCGATGCCACCGGATTTCATGCTCCAGTAGTTCTTAGAGACTATTCAGTACTTTATTTCGACTATGTATTCACTACTATGCCATCACTTGCTTTGAACGGAGTGGTTCGCCGGTAGATAAATTTGAACATGCAGATTTGAGCTCTGTCAGATTGATTAAATAAAACCTGATTCGGAACAAGTATTGCTGCTTGCATACATACGTCGTCACTCCTCGATTAACAGATTCGGTTGGGGAAATAACCCAATTAGGAGACAAAGCAGAATCAGCAGTCTTCTGTACCAACATGTTCAATCACATGAGGTCACACTAGTGTAGTCAAGATTTGTACCTATGACCATGAACAAACAAGCTCATTTGACCGCATTTCCATCACACACCCCTCGACCGGTTTCGTTCTGTTGGTACTTATCAGGATCCGCATACGCTTGAAACAGTGAAAGAATGGTTAACAACTTATACAACAGCCTTAATAAAGCGCAGCATATTTAACATTCTGTCACTGATTCAAAATCATGCGAACCTCGGTAATACAACACGAATATAAAACTTTGTAAATACATGAATTGAAAAAAAACATTTTTGACTGGTGCAAAATATCGCATGTTTGTCGAAACATTATGTACGCAAAATTATCGCGTACTTAAGACTTCTTTGAAATGCTTTCCATGGGTAGATCAGACAATATTCGCACTAGCAATATTAGCAT
This sequence comes from Atriophallophorus winterbourni, assembly GCA_013407085.1. Taxonomy (NCBI): domain Eukaryota; kingdom Metazoa; phylum Platyhelminthes; class Trematoda; order Plagiorchiida; family Microphallidae; genus Atriophallophorus; species Atriophallophorus winterbourni. Next base: position 27,007 of record JACCGJ010010805.1, on the reverse strand, counting down.
TAGAAAAGTGATATTTTACTGAGGCTAATTTTGAGAATGACTTAAATAATCAATGAGAAAAAAATGTCGACTCACAGATTCACTGCCACGTCTTGATAGCTGAAAGCGTTAGGATAAAATCAGTTTTAAAAAGCTAGTATACCGCTGTATTAAAACCTATGTTCCACAAACGTTCATTCTCAGAACTAATTATGATTGTCAATTTGTTAGTTTTAAGTGATGCATCTGTTGATTAAATACTGCATTTTATTCTTAATGTTAGAGTACGTCGGAACTATTCTTCAATTATACCTACGTATTGAAAACCTACAGAACCTAATCCTGAAAATCAGGCGTTTTAAAGATAAATTTGCAACAATATACTCCGTTATTTTCGTATATCCATTATCCGTTCCCTACATGGAATTGTCTGAAACGTGAATTGTCAATAAAGGCACTTTTAACATCACTTTTAACATCACTTTCAACATCATCATTTCACATTTTAAATTATCAAATGCTTGGTTTATTTTGCCAAGTCGGTAAAATTTCAGATCGACGATATACCAAGATGATATGGAAAATGAACCAAGTTGAAAATATGTCGATTATCTTCAAAATGTACGTTGTATTTCGATTACGCTTGCACATAGTACCAAAGCTGTCTTTTTAGTGAAGCTGAGACTTTCAATTCAAAAATGTTTATAAAATATTCGCATATAATTTTATTGAAATACTTTCACAAACATTTGCTTGAATCAATGAAGAGTCATGTTCTATTAATTTCAATTAATATTATCGTGTTTGTTCTTCATATTCACGTCTCAATGAGAACATTGATCTTTGTTACCTGTAGTCTAATATATGTTTTTCGTTGTCACGTTCAATTAAAAAACAACATTTTTTGAATAAAACTAAATCTGACAACGAAATTTCACACGTAAATATTTCATCACCATTGAGACCGCAATAAATCAGAAGCTAGAATATAATTGTGTATTGCGAATTTCCGTCGAGCTCATACTTTATCGATAAATGGGAACAATTTTATGTAAATGTTCAAATTATAAAAAATGCTCGCAACAAATGTTCAAACAAATCATTTTAACAAATGTTTTTCAAAAATAAGAATTATTTACTTTGAAATAAGGTTATCAGAAATATAAACTTACATTCTCATAAGATGATAAGAATTGCTTGCGTAAAATAGAATAAAAACAATGAATTAAACACATTCAATAAAATCCTTTGAGCGCCTAATATTATCGTTGATAGCGTTCGCGTATTAGTTGAACAATTTAATTCTTGGTGCAAAAACTGATCTGTCGAATGAAACTCTGAAACCTCTTCATTTAATTTCTAAGGTTCAACGCTATTAATATATTCATGTCATCCACAGACTTGGATACTCATGCTCACATAATGTTTCCGTATTGAAAGCTAAAAAATTGAGGCTTATATTGAAAGAGCTTAGTGCAAACAACAATTTAATTCACATACATAAACAATGCATATGCGGTAAAATGCATTTATTGAGTTGGGCTTTATGTATTCGAATACATGCAACTCTCTGATAAACTACCTTCAGATGCAAATCCAGTCGAACTCTCGATATATTCAGAGGAAAGATGTCCACAGCCTCCGTTTCTCTGTTCGCAGCAGAACTAGAAAATGGATTTCATTGAAAAGGCGTGCTTGGGTTACTCATTGCAATAACGCCACCCCTACATCTTGGTTACAATTTTGCAGAATACGTAACAGAGTCACCACCCTAATTCGGCAGGACAAAAAACAGTACCAGCAACATATGGTGGAACGAATGGAAGCGAATCCGAAACTATTGTACAAAATTGTGAATGACAGAACCAAAGTTAAACCAGGTGTTTTCCCGATCATGACAGAAGAAGGTTTGACTGTCACAGTCCAAGAGACGGCGGATGCGCTTGCGTGCTTTTACTCTCAAGTCTACTGCCCCAAAAAGCAATTATTGCATCATGAATTATCAAACACTGTAGAACCACTAACTGAGCCCGTGATCGATCAACTGGTGGTAGAGCGACACTTACGTCGATTGAATACAAAGAAATCTCCCGGGGAGGACAATATTACCCCAGCGATTCTTCATGTGTGTTATAGAGAGCTTTCAAATAGCTTAGCGGCGGTTTTCATCCAGAGTCTTGGTGAAGGTTGTGTACCTTTGGCTTGGAAAGCGGGTGTGGTAACACCAATTTATAAAGGTGGCAGTCGTTCTGACGCAGCAAATTACAGACCTGTAACGATGCTACCATGTATTTTAAAAATTATGGAGCGCATTATATCTGAATGTATTGTGGGTCAGCTTGAAGCACGACGTCTTTTGTCAGCAGCACAACACGGGTTCCGCCGGACCAGATCTTGTCTTTCGAATTTACTGATCACACTAAATGATTGGACGATGTCGCTCGATCAAGGCTATACGGTACATGCTTGTTATATTGATATTTCAAAGGCTTTTGACAAGGTCGACCACAGCTTGCTTCTGCAAAAGCTCGTGCGATATGGAATAACAGGTAACTTACTATCGTGGCTAACAGATTATCTGACCGATCGGCACGTGCGAGTTCGCGTTGACGGAGTATTGTCGAAAAGTATCGATGTCACGAGCGGGGTGCCTCAAGGTTCAGTGCTCGGACCTATTCTTTTCCTGTTATATATAAATGATATAACTGAAATAGTGCGATGCAAGCTCGTTCTTTTTGCAGATGACATTAAAATATGGAAGCAAATCCGATCTAATGAAGATTGTTTAATGCTGCAAAACGACTTGGATGTTCTGTATCGCTGGTCTCTAGAGAATCAAATGCCTTTCAGCCTACGTAAATGTCATATGTTACAGCTTGGCCGTAACTGCGAATATACATACCATCTAGGCCACGACATCCTAAATTGGACCACCGCTGAAAAGGACCTCGGAATTTGGATAACTAATAACCTGAAACCGAGTATGCATTGTAGAAAAGTGTTTAATCGGGCTTGTGGTATATTAGGAATTCTGAGAAGAATTTTCGGACGGTTCTCACCCAAAACAATTCCTCGAATTTTAAATACTTACATCCATCCAACTATGGATTATTTGATCCCAGCCTGGGCACCGTGGTTGCGCAAAGACATCGAGATCCTGGATCGAATATACCACAAAGCTACAAAGTTAGTTGAAGGGATGCAGCGGGTCCCGTATCAAGACCGAATGGCCATCCTTGGTTTGCGTGATTTTACACGAAGGCGAATGAGGATCGACCTGATTCTGGCTTACAAGATACTGCGGATCGAAAACCATCCGCTTAGCGAACTAATAAAAGTAAACTCCCCTCGAAATACACGCAGTCACTCGTGTTGCCTCGAAATACCGCACTCAAGACTTGATTGTCGTCGCTATTTCTTCTCTGTGCGTATCTGCTTTCTATGGAATGCGCTACCGCAAGATGTTGTGAATGCAACGACAATTGGTGTTTTCAAATCGAAATTGGATGCATACGTCAAACAAAACCCTGAATTTGGCCCGGTGTATTGAAGCATCATGAACCCAGAAAAATATTAACAATGTGATTTTGATTAAATTTTTCTTTTTGCAATAGTTGTCATCCAATGGTACATGTAAAGCATTAGCTTTTTATCACCATAAAATCTTGATTCTTGATTCTTGATTCTTGAATCCCGAATATTTCTTCAAATCCCTGTGTTTACCACATTCATATGCACATTGCATGGTATTGTGATTAAAAATTATTGGTATTGTTAAACGTACCCAGCAGTCGATTTATATAACACAAGTTTACTCTTCATTTCGGCATGCAGATTTCGATTGTTTTTTGTGTGATGAGAACAAACGAACAACTCAATATTGTGGTGTCTACGGAAAAATCATAAATATACGGCCTCTAGCATTCCTTACAATGTGACATGCGACATACATGTTGTTGTTGGCCTCCTTCGGTCGATGTCGACCATGGATGTACGTCACAATCACATGAATTTTGATGTTCTACAGCTTTTGGAATGAATAAAATGTCCGATTCCGGAGTAACAATCTCTCCCGCAGCACTGGCACCGATTGTCAGACCAGGGTTGTATTTCATCAGTTGCACGCTGTCGGCGTGATCTGCGTTCCGCAGCCAAGAGCTGTATGTGCTCCTCTTCAGCTTGCAGACGACGCTTTACACAATGACTAAAATGTGAGCGGTCAAGAGCAAGTTTTTCCCAATTTGCCGGGTCAATGTCAAGAGCTTTCATATCTATTTTGCAAACGCCTGTGTACCGCAAGTGCGTTCTGCCCAAAGGTTGACTTCCTAATTGCAACTAACCATAGAGTAGATCTTTCGGAAAACGATCATTTTCCATTCCGTAAACATGACCAAGTCACCGCAGGCGGCGCTGTCGCAATAGGGTGAACATGCTCTGTAAACCGACTTACACGTACGCATCATTTTACATGTAGTATTTTAAAAGCTTGATAAATGAAATTTATTGTAATGTCGTGGGTGAAAGTTTGGAGGAAAATTCGCTAATCAATTTTAGTCGGTATACCGAGTCAGTAAGTCCGCGAATATTTGAATTAGACATTATTATTTGCCAATATACTAACTAAATTTTCAGTTTTCAGAATCTAGCATGTTATAACGTATGACAATGAGAAAAAAGAGAAAATGTAATCTAATGACAAACGCTTACTCTGTATTTAAATAAACGCTGGTATAAAAAATAAACGATTTCGATTGATGCCTTAAATTTTCATGTCAAAACAAATAAAAACTAATAAACATGGAAATTTTTTATTCTCTAGCGCCATGATCTAGTGGATATAAAACGTAAAACATAACGTATGTGTCAAATAAAATGATACTTATAAGTTTGCGGATGTTACAAGCGCACTATCAAGCGATAAATCGTTATGAATTTGCATCACGTGGATTGATATCTGCGATAAATTAGTATATGAGGCTAATATGATATCATGGAATTAGATTAATGATTACTGAAGTGTATCATAAGTCGACCTGTCTAAGAAGAATTTGATGGTAACTACGAAAACGTTAAAGCGTATTTAAAGTCAATCGAATAAGGATGTATTGTTTAATCTAGACAAATTATTTCTAAAATGGAGCAATTCTAACACATTTGAGACAATGGAATTAACTTCATTCAATATAAATTGACTTACAAGTTTCCCTTTTCAGAGATTCTAAATCAAGGTTATGAAATCATCAACCGATTAGCAAAATGCAAAGAAATTTTAAACATAATGTGAAAAGTACCAGCCTGCAATGAAAAAGTATGCTGATGAATTGTTTGAAAGATTCCGGTTTCATGATAGTACATGTGGTGCAGTGTTACTAAAACAGTTATGGTTTAGGAAACACTAATATCATGAAAAAATGAAGTTTGTAATGAATCGGTGAGAGTAGTTTATGGGTAACGTTTCGCTTCTGACACAGAAGCTTCGTCAGACCGAGGGTGTCAGTACGAACAGAGATCGAGCTTAAATTACATTCACTTGACCCATCATAAGCTGGTTAAGAACTGCACAGTCCATGTTGGGTTCTGCGCTCGTTAAGAAGAACAGGCGCGTTCAATATCAACTGACGCAACCCCCTACGTGTTGTATAATCCCTTAATTGTTCTAGTCTTGGCAGGTGTGAATGACATCTGCTGACCGATTAGCTCGGTGTGCGCACTAGGGGTCATGCATGTTAATGTTTATCCGCTGCAGAACCGGACGCCAGATTGTGGAGATATCAGCCCCATCCACCTCATTGACTGCATTCTTACCGGCCTTTGTTATCTCAACCGCTTCAGCGTGAACTCGTTCAATATATGGTTTTATTCCCCGCCTTATCACTTTTACATTGTCAAGATCAACGCTGTGACCTGTGTCCAGCACGTGTTCAGCTAGTGCTGAGTCTCTTATCAGTGATTGATATTCACTGGAATTGCGTGGCTGCTTATCAATTCGAATTTTGTGTTCACTTATCCTAGTACTGAGTTCTCTGGATGTTTGCCCGATATATACTCCCGAACAACCTCTGCAGTTGATTTTATATAAGAATTGCGTATATATCAATTTCATGATTATGATTCCCCGATCGGTCACAAACTTTTCCCATTACATAACTTATATAATGTGTTTCGTATGCTCCACGTTTTGATCACGCAATCCGGACCGATGAAACATCAAAGACAAAATAATATATTCCAATATCATTTTTTCAAAATTGTCTGATAATTTACCGAATTTCTTCGTTATTTTATGTTCGGGATATGAGAATTTTGACAGTTTTATCGAGTATTCAATCATGAGATGCGCGTAGGAAACTTATATCGATTCTCAAACAATTCCACAGCAACTTCAGGCAAAATCGTACTAATTACTGATTGTTGCAAGACCACTCGTAAATTACCCTATCAATCTTTGTTACTTATTTAACCACAGCTTGTCAATTTTAGAATACGCGTAGCATAATTATGTGCATGTTGCCATAATTGATTTGTTTAAGTCAAATTTTATCTAACGGACTGAAATATTATGTTCGCAAAATACCTTCCTATAGTAGCGAATATGTTTTAACAAAAATCTGTTATTTACACTTCGTCGTTAAAAATGATTGAGAAATTACAGTCCGCATTGTAAATTTGCAGTGTCTAAATCGATGAGAACTCACTTATTTACTTCCGAATTTATACTGTAAACAGAATATAATTAGTTTCAAACTTTTAACCAAATTTTAGATAACATATTCGCTATTATTTATGACCACAGGCGTTGTGCTTGTGGTTATTATGTGTAATGTACGTAAGAATTTCACGAAAGATTTCTAATGTTATTTTGATTTCTTTGAAGACACTTGCTGTTGAAATGTTCTGGGTGAAGATTAAAGCTAAGCCTACTATTACGGTTTTGCTACATATACCATGTACGGTGAATATTTATCGGTAATTCATAATACAGATTGTCGAATGAAGAGTAAATGTGGATGGATGAAATTGGATACTCACAAGTCTTTCTGCATTTCCATTCTGAAAAATGTAGTTGGAATAGTTAAACAATTAATGATCGAGAAATTAAATTTAATTTCGTTTTCGAATCGACAATTATCTGTTGATTTCGAATATTAGATCTTTTTATGAACATTTGCCAAGGTATCTTTTCAAGTATTTCTAATTACTGCAACTAGAAAACTCACAATTTCACATTTTCTTTATCGCTGTGTTATGAGTATAAAAGTATGGACAAAATATTCAAACTTTTGTTACATCATTTTGTATTGTAATTTCACAGGAAATTTTGTATACTTACGTGGTTGCTCTATTAGAAAATCTGAAATGTGACATGTATGCGACATTGATTAACTAATCCATAAAGATGTCTCTTAGTTTAATGTAGTGGATAATATAGTTACCGTTTATAAAGTTCATCAATTCTGTAAGAGGAAATAATATAAAACGTACATAATTTGCGAAATACCTTTGTAAATAATGAACACATCACTGGACTTCGAAATAACAGTTTAAATAGGAAACAGATATTCTTTAAATAACAAGACATCATATTCAGCAACAAATAGTTATATTTTTGTTAATAAATTTAGATATTTTGTTGCACTCAATCATCTATCTATGTTTAAGGGAAATTTGACAGCTGAGCAGAGGATTTATATAAACTCATGTTATTCGAAAATTTCGGCATGATTAAATTCCACGAAATGAAACTCACTGCGAATTTTCCGCCTTCAAACTAAATGCGAATAAACAAAAAAATTAAATTTTTTATGCGGTGCAGATTTATTCTAAAATGCCAAATTATCGGTAGATTTTAATATTATTTTTTCTTTGAGGAGCATTTGATTTAAAGTATCTAACTTTAAAATTTCAAACTTAAAATTTCAAGTTACTGAAAGTTCGAATGTGGGGGCATCTAAATTAGTATTCATTTGCACTGCGGTTATTATTTTTCTGGTTGTAGCAAAATTTCATGTAATAAATTTAATTGTCTACTCTCGTGCATGTGAAAGAGTATCTTGCTGTTTGATTTTGCACATAGTAATTCTTGCATGCTTGGAGATATATCCATATCATTACCTGCGTTCCTAATAATAACATACAAGCGTAAGTTGTTAATACGTCGCTGAAATGCATATATCGATAAAGCTGAACTAATTTAATTACCACTCGAAAAGGAGTTGTGTTTAATTTACGTAATTATTGAGCAATTTAAGTTTACCCAGATTCTTGTGAATCAGATAAGCACAAATTGTTCACTTGATACTGTAGAAAAGTCAAGATCAGAGCGACACATGTGTATTCACTACACGTCAACAAACATATGAATCATCATAGGAATTACAATACAGAGATCGACACACTGACAGCTACTGCATTCTGATTGGACAATGAGTATTCATGCTGACAGCCACGCCACAGATACCAACTCAATATTGACAAGTAAAATATGCGTGATGAAATAATAACTCACAAATGTGAATTTCTGGTACTGTGGATTGAACGGAAAATGTTAATTATAGCAATTTTGTTAATGAATGAATATAAATATGATTTAGTATGCCTTAATGATACATCTAAAGTAACTATAAAATATGTTGCGGGACGATTTCACAGAAACAATTTGCTTGTTATAACAGGGTCCGAAAATATCTACAGATTATAATTAGTGAGTTACCAATGACTCACAGTGCATACACCTTCGCTTTCCTGGAAACAGATTAGAAGAATATTGTAGATTGATTCACTAGTGGTTATTCGGGAATAACAAGTGATATAGAAATTGACTGAAATATGATTATTACCGAAAACTTTAGACGTTACATGTTTACAATATAAACTGCGTTCGATTACCGTTTTCATATATAAAATATTCGGAACAATATGAAAACATAATGATACATAATAACATTTATTTTATTCTACCTAATTAATCAACTTCCAAACCAAAATGTAGATCAGAAGAGAGGCAAAACTATCAAGATTTATTTTTATTCATTTTGATTTCAGAAAGTGCATCGTATTGCAAAGCATTTATCTCCGGATCTCTGATTTCAAGATGTAAACTTGATAGAGCAATGTGTCCGCACTTGCACTCTAATCAATGCCGTATTATTATAGAAAAATCGAAATGTTATGTCGATTCGTTACACTGTTTATCATACTCCATCTCTTGGTCATTTTCTTGGTCAATGCAACAAGATCTTCGCCATGATGATAATAATAATTTATTTATTCATACTGCGCAGTCTATTAATACATTTGGTATTAAAATAATATGCTACATAACAATACGCTATTATATCAAATGATAATGTATTGAATGAATATTAATTCACATTTTATTTTACTTCTAGTCTTTTGTTGCAACTCACATTGCATTCCATTTTTCAGAGCTGTAATTAAGGCGTAAGATTATGATACGACGCGTTTGTAACTAAGCATTCGAAAATGAAAATGACTTTATTACAAAAAATGTGGTGAAGCATAATCTTAGGGAACTTTCTTTTTAATATTTTGTGTAACGGATTATTTTTTATGTCCAGGATGTCAATAATTCTGATTCGTTTTCATTGTTGTAGGAAAAGAATAATCCTCTTGATTGAAAAATGCATCATTCTAAAAAGTGTACTTTCATAAAATTGAAACATTATCTGTTCTTTGATTAACAATGTGCTTTGTAATCTTATTCTTATTTTTAATTGGCTGGTTACCACAGCTCAGTGATCACATGAAGCCTTTATCAAGGTAACGACTACGAAGTATTTCTTATCATTTTTCATTGCAAGCTTAAGAATTTATTTTTTTCACGGCAACAGTGCTTTTGTCATTACATGCTACTACATAAACCGCGCCGCAAAAATTCGTTTCTCTTTGTGTATACATTCGCTGACTAAATAAATTCGAAATCATGAATTTGATTCATATGCCATATTACAAAATCATATTGGCGTTCGTTTGTTCAAATCGAAGGTACTCATTAGGATTTTGCAAAATGATGAAGCTAAGTTTTGTTTTTATTCGCCCGTCGAAATAATTGTGTTGTCTGGCTTTAAGTTGAATGTCTTTCTACACCCGAAATAATGTAAGCCTCGGAAGATTTATATATGCATATGATAAGGTAACGGATGCCGAATATCTTTTGTTATTGAATGTACTAAATTAAATGTGGAACTTTAAGATTCCCTAAGAATTATTGCACAGTTGTTGTGTCAAATAATGTTGACTTGTGGATCAATATAATTAAATATATAATAAACAATTACGAAACGCCTTCCATTGAAATCTAGTTTCCTATATTGAAAAGAAATATATATCGAACTAGCTCCATGGAGACAGAAGGCACTTAAACGGATAATAAATTGCAGAATACTTACAATTCGTGTTGAACTGTAATACTGGAAAGAAAGAAATGTACATCAGGAAGATTTGAAAGGTTTTAATAAGTTTACTTTGAAAAAATATGCTTTTTCGGCTACATGTTTACAAGGCTCGAAAATGGTGATCTCACTGTCTCAAACTGACAACAGGAAACAACCAGAAACCGGTTGTGTTCAAATAAGTGGGATCTGAGCACCACAATATATGAAGACTTTTACAATTCGATATCAAAAATCATGCGTGCTAAACATTTATCTATTCGCTGTAAAACGCGCGATTGCCTTGATACAACTCACAATAGCAGCTCCGAATTTAATACATAGAGGAAATTATAATTATGGTTATTATGAAGATTATTATGAACAACATTGATATTATTATTTCAGTATTGCAAATAAAATCAAAATAAATCTAAATGCATTTCGGTGAAACAGATAACAAAATTTACGACATACAGCTTTTTAGTTAATTCAAATCTGTGAAAATTCATTTGAACGTAATTAGTTGTTGAACATGGAGGTAAATGTTCACAAAATTTAAGAAAACTCACGCATCTCGTCCCCTCAATAATTGACGTGTTTCACTAAAAATGAGACAAAATATTCTTTTACACCATTAATATTTTCGGCGTTTCGAACAAACTGAAAAATTAGCAATTTTATCAATTAAACATAGTGTTAATTTGTATAAAGCAATTTATAATACCATGGATGACGGTGTATGCATACCGTTTATAGTGTAACATATCCGACCATGGATTTTTCACTACATCTTCGAACAAACAGTCAGGAAAACATTTATTTGAAGGGTTTAACAAATTTTCTCTTTAAAATGTTCCAACTAATTATTGACTACAAAAATATCGTCTTTTAGATTTATAAAAACAAACACTCATTATACCGATCAAGCTTTATCTTTTATATCTCTATTTATTCACATGATGAACTCATAAGCAGACCTAAACAAACATTTCAAACATTCACCGTTTTCATATATAGCTGACATTCGGCGTCTTACAAATAAAGGTGTGACAAACGTTTGTAATATAATATGCAACTTCAAATTTCAATATTGAATATCTGGCCAAATTTCATACTCCAAGATTCATGTTAAATATAAAAAACGGAAAAAATTCTTACTGAGTGCTTTGATGAATAACTAAGTATTAGGAATCTCGAAATCAAATTTAAATTTTTGGAAAATCACCAAACTAATACCGAAATGTTTTCTAGCGGAATCTCATTGAAGTTAGATGAACTCGATCGGATTGGCAATTAATAAAACGCACTGCAATTATAGGGAAATGACGATTCATTGAAGTCACACATACTTTTTTCGTGCTTCAGTGACTGTAAGAAATGAACAAATTAAAATAACGTTATTATCAAAAGATTTGAAGTCACAATTTTTATGAATTTCTAGCACTTACCGACAATTAGAATGGCGCAAAATACGGATAGAGTGTTGAGTTTAAGCATGCTGAATTTAATATTACGATAGTAAGATTAATGTTGGGTGAATTTATCACTGGTTTTATACTGGTTGGTTGACCTTAGATTACAAAATGTGTGAGAAAAGTAAATAAAGGGGGGCATGAGCACATTTGAAAGTGCAAATTTTGTTTTATCAATTTAAGTGTGTACCACTTAAACACTTTAAAGTACAATTTGCCATCACGATTCTCAATATACTTTGTTTTTCCCGAAAACATTGAAGTTAAACCTATATTTAATGGCTGTATTGAACAACGAGTGGCAAAATTTAAATAAAAATTGTTTGACAAAACTTTTTTAATTAGTTTATCATATTTGAACCAATGTGGAACGCCTTGCAGACGCGCAACGCTAGACAAATATAAAAAATTGATGGCTATGCTTTTGTGCTAGTCTATTATAGCAACCTAATGTTCCGTGAATAACCTTGGAGCCTTTCTTATTAATTTAAACATGATTATATACTTCTATTCTACGAACGTATCAAACCTGCTGATACGTTGCTATCATGTAGATGTTTGTTTATTTCTTCCTTGTAGGGTAAGGATTGTTATTTGAAGCTCCATGACATTTGCTCACAACTGCTATCCCGCGATGTGAAACATCACTTCTAGATTCTGTTGTGAACATAGAGTCTCCACAGTTTATTTAAATTAATACAATTCATATACTTTTTAACAGCTTTTCCAGGTTTTTACATGTGAATTGTGAACGTTTTGATATTATGATAGAGGGCTTCAACAGCCTCATTGAAAAAGTATTGTTAGCATAGGTTTCGGATGCATATTGTATCACTTATGAGGGCTAATGCTTTTCAGAACACCAACCTCCGATATAACACTAGAGCAGGATGCACAGAAGTTTTCTGAGGACGAAAATCGTGTGCACACATTATGATCTCGGTTTGTGGAGCATTGCATGCTAACGTTTAAAGCTTCAATATCCTTAAAAGCATACGGAGACGGACACCGTCAGACACAATTGAACGATATGCGATTTGTCAAGGATGGTTGAAAGAGCCTTGTCTGCCGAGGGCTCAAATTGTACCTGTTTGCACGAAATCGACTAACGAATCAGATCAAATTGGAAATCATGACATAGATTTTTCATGATTTGTTGTGGTTGTTCATTTGATTATATGCGTTTAGTTACTTGACTTGAGCCTAATGAACGCGTGTTATCAATTTTCTTTCTCCTGTGTTGTAAGATTCCTGTATTAACGCGTTGGAAAGTTTGAAATCAGGAGTGAATCTAATTGCAATCGATGTGTTGGTGTGCAAAGTGTTAAGTTACGTTGTTTATTCTTGGACCGATGACCCGAGTGTTTCGATTAGCGGCCAATGTTTGTCAGCTTTCACTCGTTGACCTAGAAAAAATTGAAGCAATCATTCACGGACACTAGTATTGACGAGACAAATGACGAAGTCAATGAGATCCGAAATCCAAAGTCTTGAACAACTGTAGTGATGTCCGTAGCCCGGATATTGATACCTCTGTGTTATCTAGAACAATAGACGAAACTAAAAGAGAAATTTTCTAATATTTCAAGCAAGCAATTTAACATCAACCTTAGTATCACGTATACGAGTAAATTTCGTTGAAGTGTAGCCTTTTGACGATCATATCCTAGCTCATATTTGGTTATAAAAATAAACCTTCGCAATAGTAGGTGGCTTTATATATTGTTAAGGAAAATGTAAGCTAAATCACACAATTAACGATCCTATTGTATACCATAGTTCAAACTGTTACGACTCCCGACAACTGAATCTTTTGCATTGACTGTGTAATCCAGGATTTGGTCACCGAGCTTGTATGGGTACGAAAAGTCAGGATGGCTGCCCATTTTCGTAATCTTATATTTTGTTTATTGGAAAGCTGTTTGGTAACTGTACGGAATTCTCATCGCTGTGCAAAATAGGCAACTAACACTATCGAAAATAGACGTATTAGTAAACTTAATCGAGAATGCAGTAAATTTGTTATTGTTGGTCTTCTTCACGCTTTGTCTACCATGGATGTACATCATAACAGCTTGAATACTTCATGCTCCACAGCTTTTCGAATAATTCGAGAGGAACATTCTCTTCCACTGCGCTAAAAGCGATAGGCAGTAATCGGATGAACGACGGAAGATGCACAGAGATGGAGTAACCTACGATTATAAGTTGTGAGCATTATGTATAATTTCTCGACATACAAACGATGATAAACACAATGCTTCCAAAAGGAGCGGTCAATAGCAACCTGTAGGATCATTGTCACGAGCTTTTTATATATCGCTTGCAAACGCATTTGTATCGCTATTGCGGTCTGCTAAAGAGTCTACGTTTTGGTTTCAATTGAAATACATTAAATTTAAGGAATATCTTCATTTTCTTTACTGCACACATCACCCAGCCAGCGCAAACAGTGCTATCTTGGTAGGTTGAACCTGCTCAGTTGACATAATTTGAAAGCATTTCGTCATTGGTAAATTTCTCCATCTGTGAAAAATTCAATATACAGTGGACTGGACACAAGCTTCTGACGTACGAACTAGTATCAACATTTGCTCTCTGGATATGCCTAAAGCATTTAACCGAGATGATCTACATTCGACTAATGCAGAAGGTGCATTAGATGCGTATCCCTGGACAGCTACTCGTATGGCTTGAATGTTACCTGACTGTGCGCAAGAACATTTTGAGAATAAACGGAGTACATTCACGGGTCATTGACGCATGTCCTGGCGTACCTCAAGGTTTCAATCACAGGGCAAACACTTGTCTTGTTTTACTTCAACGAATTAGTACAAACGCTCTAGCGCAAGATGATTCTCTTTGCTGATGATATTAAAATTGAAAGCGGATAACTTATACAGCTGACTGTGTACAGCTACAAATTGTTTGTAATGATCTAATTGAATTGTCGGTAAAGAATTGACTATTATTTAGTTCACACAAATGCAAGGTTCTGCAAATTGGTAAGCCGTCCCATTACCATTATCACACTGTACACACGCGGTGTATAATATTTATAGGCGATTCTTTGATTTCGGTGGCTAAATCTGATACAGTTATTTTGTTGAGCTCATTCGTGAGCGCTTGTGGAATTCGTAAAGCGATATTAGGTTCACGCTGCTTGGCGTCGATTCTTAGCTTACAATTCAAATTATTTTATTATTTAAAAATTAGTTTGATCCACCAACACCTATAGAATAAGAGAAACAATAGCAGATAGCATTTGTTTTATTGGTGAAATCTGTGTTCTTCCCATGTTAATCCAGAAAATGTTCTATGCGTAAAATACGAAAGTTCTTAAATAATAAATTAGAACATGATTGGGACGCAATGAATCTTTTTATATTAATTAAGAGGACTTTGAAACTTGGAGCGCAGGAAACATCTCAGTATTCACGTACCAAGAGAAATGTAGCCTAAATAGTAGCTGCACTGATGTTGTACATTTTACCAGAGTACAGAGACAAATTGATTTACTAGAAGCACTAGCGTAGTTCTCTTAAGCATATCAAGTAAAACGAAGCTTGAATAAGTGCAATTAATCAAACTTTAGTGGCACTTGTAATCTAAGCACAAAACCAACTGATGTACTGGAAGCAAATGCAGATTTAGCATTTATCACACCGCTGAAACTACGTATGTTCCTAAATAATTAGTATAGTTCAGCATTTGAACACAAACCTACATGCAGCGTACATTACCACAGTAACATGAAGACAACTTGCACATTTATTCAAACTATGGATGGATCGGATAAATAAATAGGCTTTCCTAGCCATTATTACATACGGAAACCACAAATAATTACCTATTTACACGCTCGCAATGATTGCTAAACAAACAAGCAAAAATGAAAGTTCTATATACACAGCACTCGTTTGTCGTCAGAGCATTAACTGATACGAGTTACATTCACGGATTTCGATCTGGAATACAGTATATTGCCTCGGAGCTAGATTCAAAAGATATTTGTGCCCTTGATGTAAATAACGTCTCAACATCTTCAACGTATGCACACAATGATATGCTTTATAAACCAACGAATCAAGTTTTAAAATAGGACAATTCCCAATTAGTTATTTTTGGAGACTTCAAACTGCCAAACACTAGTTAATGGATCATCCCATCCAATCACAGGACTACAAATTTCGCGAACTGCTCCATCATACACCCCTTTATAATCATGTTTTCGAATATAAACAATAAATAAATTTGCATTAGATATCTATCCTAAACTTGGTCTTAACCTCCGAAGCTACTGCCGTTAAGGATGTTCAGTATCAGATTTCGCTAGGTCGAAGAGACCACCTGGATCTGCTCGTTCAATATGTGTGCAACGCCAGTAGAATGATAAAACAAACGAAACTAAATATGAATTGGATACCCTTGGCTTGATTGAAACCATGGGAGCGTTCGATGATCATAATATAAATTTAATGATCCAGACACACACTGCACAACCATTATAGATTACATCACCAACATGATACATTTAAATTTTGTATATGTCCCGAATAATAAGAACAGTCGCACAAGAAAATGGTTAAGAAAGCTAAAATCAGCATAGGTTATTAATAGGTTTGCAAAGAAAGAATTGTCCTAGACACAGTTCCCGTATTTTCTAAATTAAGTCGCAAATCTCACGATAAACGATATGAACGTCTTCAGCAGCTAGTAAGAATGCGAGGAAATCACAAATTGCTCGGTTGGACCTTTACCAACACGACGGAGCTTAAAGCCGTTATTTATCCAATTACGATAGATAACAGACTAACATATTCTGTCTTAGAAACCGATAATGCTTTAGTCAGGCTTTATTCTCGAGTTTTCAACCCGATTAATGTATTAAAACAAACGAAATTATCAGCACAAAGTGTTCCGTAGACTATAAACGATATCTGCATCAATTCTGGAATAGCTGTGCACCACCTACGCAGGTCCAAGGCAACAAGTCCCTGGGAGCGGAAGGAATTAAACCCACAATGCACTGGATGCATATTACTTTCGTTAGATTGCATGAACCATTGTATACTCCTGAGCCTGCTGTTTATAATCGAGTTATACATTGAAGCTTTGTTCAAAAAATTGGGTTACAGTATTCGGTAATTAACCGGATCATGTAGCATACGAATCAATCAAAAACGAACAAGAATCATCGTGCAGTTTACAAAATGTAACCTGATGTCGTGACCTGCTCCTCATTCTTTTTAAATTTTATGGTGAAATTATTTTAATTGCTGAAACTTCCTTTGTACGAATAATGCCAATATCTTTTTCTCTGGTCATACCGAATATCGCGCAGATATCCACGTTCAATTGAGGCTGCAAAATTTGAAACAAAATGTTCTGACATTTCTTTTAAGGATATAGTCTCGGTTTCCATACATTATCTTATCCTATGTATGCTAAAAGCTGAAACAACTAGATTTGTACGGTCAGGATGTCCGTCGTCCATCATATTGAGTGATTCGCGAAGACTAAAGTAATCTACACTTCTGGTTCCAATAGCAACATGTGGTGATCCTTTAACCCTAGAGGATTATTATACTTCAACAACTGCACTACTTTTGCTTCTAAAGCTAAAACAAAATCTAGAATTAAAGATAGCTTCGGTCCACTTTGTCGACTGAAATAGTTTACGTGGTGATTCAAGGGAATGAGTTCAGTCATCTTACATAGTTTAAACTCAAGTGATGGTGATTTTTTGTTCGTAAGCTTGCCATTACAAGAAGAAAAAAAGAAAATGACTTTATTAATATAAACAAATTTTCTGCAATAACAATAATGTCATCACAAAATTGAAAAAAAGTGACGAACACGTTTCGCCATCAAGTTACGATTTGTCAACTGAACGACGTTTCTTGTCCGTCTTGATTGATAACTTTCACACATGATCGAGTTTATTAACAAATGCCATAACCAAAATGATTTGGGACAAAGGTTTCACTGCGATCTTCGATATCTCCTAATTTGTTCAAACAGTGCATATATCTAAAATTAACCTCAGTTGTTACGAAAGCATGATGCATTTGTCCAAAATATGCCGTTGACATTTCACGAAAATAGAGGATCAAAATGCATTGAGAAATAAATTTTATGCATGGCCGATTTGAAGACCCTTCTATGAAATGAAGTGGGTGAGCGGTAAACCATTCAAACAATACAATTCCCTCCTGAGTCCAGACGCGAACTACAACATTGGTATATTTTAAATTGAACCGTGTCGTCACCTGAACTTCAGCGGTATCGTAGAAACAGGATCATGTTGTGAATCTGCAGCTTGCAATTAATCAACTGAATGTAGAGCCACATCTCGATTGCTGCCGAAAAAGGTAGCATAAACTGAATGTACAAATGATTTAATTCCGATAATTCGTTTTGAATTAATGTTTAAACAGATAATGGTGAATTGTGCATGTAGCGATGATGTATGAATGGTGTCTATTGAACAGACATACCGGAAGCCGAATTGTTGCGTTATTTGAATCGCTTCCTGGATTTGACTCTTCAGTATCTTCTCATGGTAATCGTTAATCTTCTGTTCTTCAGGTAACCTTTATTGTGTTTATTCTGACATCTCTGTGGATACTCATTTTGAGAATTTGCCAAATATTCTTGACAAAATCAGTCATAGCAAATGTTAGCAAAGTTATATTCTAAATAATTGGTTCATCACCTCTATCCTGGAGGTATACACAACTGAGTCGCCCGATATCCTATCGTATCAGTGACTTAGAGAAACTGTTTATTGTCGTGTATGCAGATTATCAGTATCAACTGAAACGCCTAGAACCGTTAGAATGATTTCGTTAATAATCTTATTATCACGAAGACATTTTTTTCCTTTTTCACATGCTAATGTTTGCAAAGATCTGTGTTTTTCAATCTCGAAATCATGTAGTTATTATGAATTGAAAAGAGCATTTGCTATGTCCTTTTCAATGTTTCGTGTTATTTCCTGTAAACGTTATTCACCAAAATATGGAAAGCTTGATGGGTGAACCAAATGTGTAATTATATGGGTGTTATGGTTTCCGAAACCATCATAAAACATAATTTAGTTCACTATTGTAGGTAATGTCTCTACTTAAGGTATTTGCTGATCATTTTGCTTGAACCATTACATATCTGACGGCTTCGATAGATTCAATAACAGATTTATTTTATAAATGATGCATTTAAAATCATTTGATCCATTCCGCTCTAAATTGTAGGACTACCTGTCAGAGCACTAAGCAATAGTATAGAGTATTATTTTTGTGAAACGAAATAAGATATCCACGCAATTACAGAAACTTCGTTACACGTTTAACTATCGGATAATGAAATCTCTCTACAATATGTCACCCTATTCTGGCGTGCACGTCTACTTGTAATTCTCGCTCTATTTTAACATATTTATTAATAGAGTTCATTCTCTCTCTCTCTGGTGCTTCCTGACTCACTCCATAGGACAATTGTCTTATTACGATGATTTACGGTTTTCTGACTGTGACTTTTGACTCTGCGATGTTTTTGATGTAACAACCCGACTTCCGGTTCAGTAATTAGGTTACGAGAATCCATAATGCAGCTTGGTTGTCTTAGGTTCAGTGAAGTAATGGATATCCTCCTGGTGGCAGTTTAGAATTTACTTAAATAAAATGATATAAAACTGCTTGTGTCAAAAAGTGTATTATCGATGATGCTCATTACATGTTATATATACTTCTATCGATTTTTTTAGACCAGATCACTTATTATTTATACAAATTGACTTGAAAATTGAACACATGATATCCATTTGCAACATTTTATGTTAAAAAATTCACCCATCGTTGAAACTGTCTGGTCATTTTAAAGAACATCGCAAAAACATTGCACAGCTTAAAACTCAAGAAACAAGCGAACTATTGACGGTTGCTTTTTCATGGATTTCGAAACGATCGTTATTGCTCATCGAATTAGTTGTCATGCGTGGATTATCCAACGAGCACTGAACTTGAGTTGTGCTTTGTCTGTAATTATTACTATGCTATCGTGGAAACGTCAACGGATTCGATTATTTTTGCCATTGAACAAGCTGATAAAACAGGATGTATCTGGGAAAAGGTATTGCTGCTTACCGAACTAATTCACTGACAGTGATGACTGTCTTTGTTGGAAATAAGGCAGATGTCATTAGCGATATACCTCAAGGATCGCGTCTTTGAACAATGATGTTTCTTATCTTCACGTAAAATTTATCTTAAATGGTTAATTGGGTTAGACCGGCCATGAAATGCAAATATGAACGTGATTGAAAGTCTCACTTATGAAGCTCCAATAGGACTTAGTGACCACTTAGTTGTTACGTTTGATTATATTTGACAGGCAATCAAAACAAGTTACATCAACAAGGTGATTAGAAAAATTGACTTTTCACAACTTAAATCTACTCTTCAGAACGCCACAGACCCTGGTCTTAAGTCCGACAGCGTGCACGATCAGTGTTAGTGGATGATAAACAAAATTAAATCTGCCGTTGAAACGCACTCTCATCTTGTTCCAAAGGTGCAAAAAATAGATATACGTTTACGCTGAGTAGCTAAACACGAAAATGGTTATCTTTGCGAAATGCTGCATGGCGAGCTCATCGACATGATACTACTGTTGATAGTTGGGAGACATTCGGTTTGTTGAGAAATAAGGTAAAAAAACTTGTTGTTGATGACAAATTGAATTATCAAAAACATTTACTCAACAAAATGGAATCCAACTCCAAAATTCTCTATCAGATCATAAATAACCGGTCTAGGGTGAAACCAGGGGTTGCCGTTATCTGGGTTTATCATTTCTGGACTAGTTTCGACACATTTTTGAATTAGACAACTCCTGAAAAAGACATATTAACTGTCTGTTGAATAATTTAAAGTATGAAGCACCTTTTTACTTTCATGGAAGTTAGTGCAACATGTTTGACGTTTATCCATTCGAACATTTCTTCTTATGATTATCATTTATATACTCCCGACTTTGAACCATAAAGTCCAGATCTGGGTAAACGCAGCTAGAAAAGTATTTAATACTATAAAGCCGTTCATCACAGAAGGCGTATAAACGTTGAAACGTTTCAGAATCCTACCACATGATTAGTAAGTTTGATGGTTTGACAGGGTGAATATAAAGTAAATGATCCGAAATCATCTTATCCTATTGAAACATTGTCTTATCCATTGAAACATGTATATCACATGAGGCCATTTGTAGACAATAGGGATCTTGCCTTTCGAACGTAAATCTATTAAATATGGTGATGGTCCTGAGTTCTAACAGGCGCGAGGCAGAATATGCATGTTGATGAGTTCAAATAGGAGCGAAACTCGAGACAAGTGCTTCTAATGTAGACCGTTGTGAAAACGTTTGTGAATATTTCGAACGACTTCGTACTGATGAGTAGTCGCAAAACACTATTTAGAATATGTCGGTTTTATTCGGAATACCTTGAGTAAAAATAATCATGAAAATAAAGTTTGCAATGAATCGGTTATAGTAAATTTTCCGTAACGTTTCGCTTCTGAACACAGGAGATTCGTCGTCGGTTCGAACATTGTTCAGGTTTAAATGGCATTATCTTGACCAATCCTGAGTTCTCTAAGATAGGCAAGCGAGATCAAGACAACTGATCACACCCACTAAATGCTGTGTTAATCCTTGCTACAGGTACGTACCAGGTTATTGACAACCGTAGAGCTACGACCATTATGAATAACAATAAAAGTGTTGCTTCAAGATACCTGCGAGGAATGAAGGAAAACCTTGGTCAAAGAATATGGTTCATGCTCGGTCTGTTCGGCCAAAACCTTGGTGTGTTTTCCACAAATTTCGCAGAAATCCACTTCAGATAACACATTTCGCAATTCGGACTTCGAACTGGAGGCTTTCGATCGCGCGTTTTTCAGGCTTTCATTGGTCTTGTGGATCATTTGTTTCAAGAAAACTTTAATACGTTTTCGGCAGCCATCCAAGAATTGCGAGAATTATCCGGAGGTTTGACTACTAAGTCCCTTGGTTTGATTTTTTTCTTCTGGCATCTCAAGTTGTAGATGCGATGATTATACCATTTCGCTTTCGTTTCGGCTGTTCGTGCCAACTCGCTGGCCAGTTTGCGAACTCGAGGATCGTAAGAGTGAGCAAGGTTTTTGAAAATAGTCGAGACCGATCGAGGTTCATAATTATGAAAATAAAGTTTGCAATGAATCGATTATTGCAAGTTTCCGGTAACGTTTCGCTTCTGAACACAGAAGCTTCGTCAGACCAAGGGTGTCGGTTCGAACATTATTCTGGTTTAAATGGCATTTTCTTGTCCAATCCTGAGTTCTCTAAGATAGGCAAGCGAGATCAAGACTATTGATCAAATCCCCTAAATGCTGTGTTCATCCCTAAATTATTTATTAAGTGTACAGGTGTGAACAGCGTCTGCTGACACTGCTTGCGTAATCATGTGCGCATTAGGTGTTATGTTCGTTAATCCTTCTCCGCTGCAGAGCCGAACGCCAGATTGTTGAGATATCCGCCCAATCCCCCTTGTTCACCGCATTCGCCCCAGCCTTTGTTATTTCAACAGCCTCGGCGTGAAGTCTTTCCCTATAAGATTTCACACCCCGTCTTATCACTCCTACGTTATCAAGATTAACGCTGTTTCCAGTGTCTAGCAGGTGTTCAGCTAGGGCAGAATCCCGAATCAGTGATTGATATTCACTGGGATTGCGGGGTTGCTTTCCCACTCGTTTCCTGTGTTCGTTTACCCTAGTGCAAAGTTTTCTAGACGTTTGCCCAAAGTTAACGCCCGCGCAACACTTACATTTGATTTTGTAGATGCAGTTCATCACACAACCTAAAGGAGTCTTATCTTTAAGACGCATTAATACGGAGCGGAGAGTTCTACCTCCTTTATATGTTACTCTAATACCTGCGTTATTCAAGTTTCGACTTATTCCTTCGGAGGCGCTTTTGACATACGGTAGAGATACCATTTTCCGTCTTCAGTTGCAGATGTTTAACTCAATTGAATTTGTACTAAATTGAGCTTTTGGGGTAACCATGATTTGCAAGTCGGCGACTGACTTCTTCTTGGGCTTGTCTCTTATCGGTATCATCGCTGCAGAGGCGGCGAAACTTGTAGAACAGCGATTTTGCTACGGACTGAAATAACCTTTTAAGGTGCGCAGATGTGAATCTCAAAATGGCATCCGTGTCGATAGGCTTACGATAAACCGTTGTTCTTATCTTGCCGTTGTCTTTTTGCGCGAGACAGTCCAAGAACGGAATTGTCTCTTCCTTAGACTCGGTTACTTTTGTGACCTGGATTTTCGGATTCAAATTATTGAGATAACTATGAAATGCTTCTAGTCTGTTTCGCTTTATGATGACGAATGTATCGTCGACATAGCGCCAACATATCTTTGGTTTTAACGCTTCGTTTCTCAAAGCTATCTCATCGAAGTGCTCCATGTACATATTCGCCAGCACTGGGGAAATGAGTGATCCCATCGCTAAACCATAGTTTTGCTTTTATAGCTGCCCATTAAATAAGAAGTGGTTCATATTTAGACAAATTGCTACACCGCTGATGATTTGTTGTACACTCAAGTTGGTACCATCCTTCAAAGTCATATCGGAGTTGAGTGATTTCCTAGCTAATTCTAAAGCGCTTGTAGTGTCTACATTCGTGAACAAGGAGCTTACGTTAAAACTAACCATCATCTCATCCTCCCCAATTGTTACGGTACTTAAGCGACTAACAAAATCAAAACGAGTTCTTAATAAAACAATTCGTGTTGCCAACCAGTGGTTTCAAAAGCTGGGCAAGGTGCTTAGCCAATTCGTGTGTTGGGGATTCAATGCCGTCTACAATGGGCCTCAAAGGGACGCTTACCGTATGTATCTTCGGGAGTCCATAGAACCTGAATGTCTGAGCAGATTTTGGGTAGAGCATGAACTATAATCTTTAGCCAAGGTTTTCCTTAATTCCTCGAAGGTATCTTGAAACAACCCCCTTACGGATATCTATAATGGTCGTAGATCTACGGTTGTCAATAACCTGATACGCACCTGTAGCAAGGATTATCACGGCATTTAGGGGATGTGATCGATGGTCTTGATCTCGCCTGTCTATCTTAGAGAACTCAGGATTGGACAAGAAAATGCCATTTAAACCAGAACAATGTTCGAACCGACACCCTTGGTCTGACGAAGCTTCTGTGTTCAGAAGCGAAACGTTACCGAAAACTTGCTATAATCGATTCATTGCAAACATTATTTTCATGATTATGAACTCTCGATCGGTCTCGACTATTTTCAAATACCTTGCTGATTCCTACGACCCTCGAGTTCGCAAACTGTCCAGCGAGTTGGCACGAACAGCCGAAACGGAAGCGAAATGGTATAATCATCGCATCTACATCTTGAGATACCAGCAGAATAAAATCAAACCAAGGGACTTAGTAGTCAAACCTCCGTATAATTCTCGCAATTCTCAGGTGGCTGCCGAAAACGTATTAAAGTTTTCTTAAAACAAATGATCCACAGGACCGATGAAAGCCTGACAAACGCGCGATCGAAAGCCTCCAATTTGAAATTCGAATTGCGAAATGTGTTATCTGAAGTGAATTTCTGCCAAATTTGTGGAAAACACACCAAGGTTTTGGCCGAACAGACCGAGCACATAAAAGAAAAACAAGTACGTTATTTCGGCACGTTATTAGCTTCAAAAGATAAATGTACCTCAGCTAGTTCTTTTGATGATAGTGCTCGACAATGTTCTAAGGTAATTAATTTATCAGATAGGCCACTATCGCAAACCGAACAAAGATGGTTGGAAACGGGCTTAAAATTCTCTTTAAGTACAAAATTATTAAAAGCTGACGATGTTATACCATGCGTAGAATCCGCCCTCAAACAGCTACCTGAAAATCAGGCAGATGCACTGCGAAACGGTATATCTAGTATTAGTACGTCCTTACAAATATGATATGATGGTTTATTGATATATTCTAATCAGTTTCTATTATCCGTTCCTAATATACTTTCTCGTTCGGTCAAGATGCCAAGTGTTGAATTTAACATGTGTTGTCCAAAGGAAAATTTTACCACGATAAACGGGTTCGAACAAATCCAAATTATTTATTGATCCCAAACTCCTTTTACAATTAATATTGCTCGGCTTATTGATTGTACTGTATTATCAATCATATTAAACCATTGGAAGCATAAATAAATACAATATATTGCCAAAAACGCTTTATTGGACACCGATATTGTACCGGGAATCCTTTTATTCTTCAAAGTTGAAAATTAAATTCACAACCCAATCAAGGTTGAAAGCATTTTCTAACGCATGGCATCAACTTAAATACGAGTGGTCACAAAATGATTTGTAAACTCAAGCCTTTAACATTTACAATGATGACAACAGTGGCATTCACTGGATTGGCTAGTTGAATTCCCTGTACCGGAATGGGATGTCACAGTGTCCTGATTCTGACTGCCAATTTCAGCGTGACTTTGAGTATTGGACGCTGTCGAACAACAAGAACAGCATGATGGCACGGCAAGACAATCACAGACACAATCTGTTCCCGGAGTATCCACTGACTGGCATTCCGGTGGATTACAGTCGCATGAATCCGACTGATGCTTTTCATCAAAATTAATGACAGGGATTATGCGGGATCGTTTGGCAGCATCGCAGATACAATCCGTTCTGAACGACTCGAGATATTCCTGATATGCGCGTTGTTGTTCTGCGTATTTCATTGGGATAGGATGCGGCCAGTATAGACAACGATCTTTTTCCACTTGTCTACATCCACAACCAGGACATCGAGGCACGGCGCATAGTGGAATTCTAGGAGGTGCTAGTGATTTCTTCACATGATCGCTCCGTAGATCCTTTAG
This sequence comes from Atriophallophorus winterbourni, assembly GCA_013407085.1. NCBI lineage: Eukaryota > Metazoa > Platyhelminthes > Trematoda > Plagiorchiida > Microphallidae > Atriophallophorus > Atriophallophorus winterbourni. The sequence continues at coordinate 1,203 of JACCGJ010010805.1, read as the reverse complement.
AATTGGAAGTTGTTCTAAACAGGGCCATTGATCTAATGATCCATCGGGCTTATGTAAACTTTTGGGTGCGATTTTCTCGGCCATTATGATAAGAAGATTTCGAGTGTCTGAGCATGTGACCTCAAACACCACATGACCGCCTTGATTAATTTTGAATAATTGATTGAAATACAGTTGTGACCTAGAGTTGCAATAATTAAAGTCTCATTTAATCATGCACTGTGCAAAATTCAATACGCTGTGGATCGCAACCTGTAGTTTTAATCGAAATCATTTGCTACACTTAATCATACAGTGGTTATTGAATAATTGATTTTGGTATTAAGGTTTCAAGGTCAGCTGCACAAGTGAATCTGTTTATTTGGTTTGTTGAAAGTTGAATATAAAGGCATCGTCAGGAACACAATAATGCCGACTTCACTTGTTTCTTATAACCGATGATAACCAACCTTCGTTTCCATAAAATGTGATATTGATCGCGTATGAATATACTTCATCGACTTGTAAACTTATGACAAGACTGTTACTATTATACTAATTAAAATACCAAACTAACCTCACGAATTCACGTTCGTGTTCAAGCAATAATACGGATAATTTAGTGAATTGGAGTGGTTGTGATTGGAGAATGCTGCACCTAGACGGACAACTCCATTTGGAACTGAAAACGTGGCATACAAATGTGTGATAAACGTCCTTGGAAATTGATGAGTGAAAGCCTAAAGTGCATGGTTCACTGCTGAAATAGATACGGCGACAGACCAGCAGATTGTTAGGTATATTTCAAGAACGAATGAATACCAATACCAAAGAATACCAATTTTATGTCACTTCGAAAGAAGTTCTGCTGATCATGTCATCTAGCTTGATGACGAAACGTCCAACAACAACTATACAATCTCGGCGAACACCATCTGAACAACATATTTCAAGAATATTTGGAATATTCTCGCTACTTGCGGTATATGTTTGGGATCCTTAGCTGCGAAAGGATATTGCCATCTGCGATAAAATGTATCACAGAGTAACAAAGTTATTAATGAGTCCTTACACCATTCGTCCGTACATCGAAATATTACAATGTATGACTTTATTCAAGGCATGATGTGCTGTGATATTATTCTCATTTATAGAATTGTGTCTACCGAATGACATCTATCATGACACTAATTTCAAACGTATGGAGAGAAATTGACATACCTT
>JACCGJ010010804.1:0-124805 GCA_013407085.1 Atriophallophorus winterbourni | reverse complement strand
TGTCTGCACCATGGGACTAATTTTAGTTTAGTTTACAAAGTTCCGGCCTAACCATGCATTCGTTGACGGTCATTTCACTGAATATATCCAAAATGTGGCAAATTTAGAAAAATTTGACGCTTGATACTACGCTTAGGAATGAAGACAAGTGTATAAAAAGTGTATATAAAGCATCAGCGGTATCTTGGGCGAGTAGTCAATAAACGTTTTGTACAGAGAATAAGCCTCGTTTGATATTTGATAGCTCATTTAATATCCTGTAGAAAATCTTAGGATTATTTTCCATTCTTATAAGCAAGTTTCATTGGAACTGCGTGCGATCTTCTCTTACAAGAGTCATGGCGTGGGTCGGTATCTTACAGAATCCTTCCAATTTGTTTCCTTATCGAAATTATTATGAGTTTCCAAACACTCTCACTTTATAGCTAACAATTTCTTAGTTCTACTCCGCATAACAAACTGGTAGTTGTGGTAGCATTGGTGTGCTACAAAACTCGAGTTTTCGTCAATCTTCGAATTCAAATAATTTAGAAATACATTGTAATATGAACCATAATCCATGCAATCAAACTCTTGAGTGTGTGCATGCTGAAGACAGATATTTAAGGATTGAAATTGTTTTTTCCGTAAGATGTTTGTCTGTTGGCTCAATCGTTTAGCACTACATACATAATCAAAGACAAGCACCGCATAGTCACTCTTTTTCAGGGGTCCCAGGTATTGTATGTCCTCTACTACGGTTGCTTGAGACGTTAAGACAAGGTTTAGGGTTGAAGGTTGGTCAAGACCCTATCTGTGATTTGGCTGGTCAACGTGGTTTTGTAGTGAAGCGATTACGATAATCTCCTCGAATTTATGTTCAAACGAATGTAGGGAGTGCTCACTTTTTGAAAATGGATGCGGAAGATTAAAATCGCACATGATAATCAATTGAGTTGCCTGAGAGCTTGTGATGTATTGCAAGGATTCGAGTGGTTTATCATTTAATGAACCTTCGAATGATGGCGAAGGGTAAATGATGCCGAACGTACATATATCTCCATTGACCCGGTTTACTGAACACCACATCGTATCAGAAAGGCTGATGTCAGAATGATCGATTACGTTACACTGCTATAAACGTTCATGAAAGTAGACTGCAACTCCACCACCGGAATTCAGGCGATCGCGACGGAGTAGTAACATTTTCTGAATCGAAAGCTCAGAATCAGTCATATAGGGCTGGAAACAAGTCTTTGTAACTGCAACCAATTCGGGTGAAAATCTGTCAAAGAGCTCACATAGTTGAGCTAATTTGTTAGTTAAACATTTAGAATTCGTATTTATCGTATTTAATCTTACAATATTAGGATCGTTTAATGCAGTTATTGGTCCGACTAGCAATGAGTATCAAGATCAATTGATACATACTCATTGTGCAACCAACGTCGCTAGACGATAATTCTACTTCCCGATAGGCCTCAGATATATTCAATTGACTTCCTCATAATTCATTATGTTGTTTGAAACAAAAGATTGAAACAATACACCACCGCGGATACTCATTCAGGAACTTAATGGTTACTCTTAATCCTCACCACATAACCACAGGCAATTGAGGGAAAAATAAAATCGGCAGCATAGGACACTATCCAATGGGTGAAACCATACGCACGCGATACTACCCGCACCTCGGCATAATGAAATAAATAAACAAAAAACAACAAAAAACCAATGCGAGGAGGAAAAAATGTGACAAAGTAAATACTTGGAAATCCATGTAGTAAAATGTAGATTTAGCGTCTGATTACAACTTTATTTTCGTAAATGCTTACCTGGTACCCCTCTGGCGATGTAACTAGCGACTTCCTTCCCTAATGGCTCACAACGCGCCATGTGTTGCTTCAACAAATCTCCACAATTGACCACAACAAGGCCATACTTTTCCGCCAGACGGCTTGCTTGCGTTTTCCTTCCAGAACCAACCAATCCAATGAGAAGAACGCGTGGAGTGCGTAATCCAACGTTTCGACGTGGTTGATTGACATAATCCAATATGTGCGCGTAAATATCCGTTATGTGTCGGTTGACATCAAATGTCTTCGAAATTGTTGAATAGAACTGTTTCAGTCGAATCGCTTCTTGTGTATAGTCTTGTAAATTTTTCGTGATAAACTCAGGTGTATTATCTGCTAATGGCTCAAGACGTTGCTGAACCGTGACATCCGGTGGAGGTGACATAACCAGGTGATATTGCTCTGAAAATACAAGATATCTAAATCACTTACTTCCAGTGACAGGATCGATCCGTTTAGCTAGAGTACGTTCAATTAAAACTTGATCAGGGGCTTCCAGAAAGACTAAAAACTTAACGGTTGAATTAGATCAAACATCAGTTATTACTAGCATATTCTGGAAAAACTCCCTCCCATCCCAGCGCCTTCGCTTGTCTTTCGGTTTCAGGGAACCCGATCACCAACGTTTCGACGTGGTTGATTGACATAATCCAATATGTGCGCGTAAATATCCGTTATGTGTCGGTTGACATCAAATGTCTTCGAAATTGTTGAATAGAACTGTTTCAGTCGAATCGCTTCTTGTGTATAGTCTTGTAAATTTTTCGTGATAAACTCAGGTGTATTATCTGCTAATGGCTCAAGACGTTGCTGAACCGTGACATCCGGTGGAGGTGACATAACCAGGTGATATTGCTCTGAAAATACAAGATATCTAAATCACTTACTTCCAGTGACAGGATCGATCCGTTTAGCTAGAGTACGTTCAATTAAAACTTGATCAGGGGCTTCCAGAAAGACTAAAAATTAACGGTTGAATTAGATCAAACATCAGTTATTACTAGCATATTCTGGAAAAACTCCCTCCCATCCCAGCGCCTTCGCTTGTCTTTCGGTTTCAGGGAACCCGATCACGATATATCCGTTTTTGACACAATCCGTTTGCTTGAGTCTATCTTTCAAACGAAGGGCCAATTCTTTTGGGCTTGGAGGCTGTGGGTTAAAGTATAAATATGTAGGTGGAAAAGCGAATATTCGAATCAGTCATCAATTCTGACAGGACCATACTTAAGGTATTAACACGGAGAGCATTTTCTGATTATTATTAATAAAAGCTTTGATTGAACCAGGTTAAAAAAGAGTGAGATGCGAATTTCTTTCTTTCATAGTTATATTTCCATAATTTTTATCACCAATAATAAAACGTGCGAATTTTCCAGCTTAATTGTAACCTTTTTCTAGACATAAGGTTTTTCATTAATGAGTAACTAATACATAAATTCATACATTCAAGCGTCTGTTAAAACACAGGTACAAGGAGTGTGTCCAGATCAAGCAGTCAGAGCGCATTTAAGTGATCAGTGTAATATGTTGATCACTAAAATCACCGTGTTCAAGTAATTAATCCCAGCCGATTTTGGCTCAATCGCTTACAATGTCTATGAATAATCTTTGTATCTTTGCACAGATTTCCATCAGACAACCACAAAACAGGTCGTGGAGTGCAAGGGCCTAGGAGATATTAACTATCAAGTGTATGGAAGCGTACCAAGCAAAGAAGGTTTCAGGTCACGTAGAAAAACTTTGAATCAATTAACTGCATTTACTGGATTCATAACTGCCACACAACCTTAAAAAATAAAATCCTTGAAGATGGGCAATGACAGGACATGAAGGCTAGGAAACATATAACAAAGTGAGCACGAACAATCTGTAATGAGTTGCCTACACCTCGAATGGAACGGGTAAACCAACATTAGCGGGTCAATATTTATGGCAACCATAACTGTCATGCATCGTGACAGTTGATAAAACGTTCTACACATTAGGATGAAATCTCATTCTGATAGTGTCTCCAAACTGTGACTAATTAACCGATGCAATAAACTCAATTTCAATAATACCAATCACGGTTTTTTGTCTCAGATTGTCAGAGAAATAGTAAGTGATTTGAAGGAAACCCACTAATGGGTATTTACCAAAGGTTTAGGACAATGTACATTAATGCTTGCTAAACGTATTTTGGAAATAAAAGCAAAAGCAGATTACCGCTTAAAGAGACCGGCTCAATACGCTGCATCACAAATAGTCGATCTTGATATCACACAACTGAGAGACGTTTGAGTTGTAACCCAACTCAGCTATTACAAATTAGCATCGCTTACAGTGGTGGCAAAAAAGCAACGCGATCAATAAGTTTGTGTGCTGACTATTCGACTGATCTGATCGATGTTCTTGATGATCATCACCACCTCTGTTACAACCAGAAGACTTATTAAAAATTTTGAACCATAGCACATACTTTGACGTGCTGAATTAATCAGAAGCTTTTCTTCAGATTGAAGTTAATCGGTCATCAAGAGCACTACTAGCTATAGATAGCCAACGTCTAATCATTCCAGTACAACCTTTGATCGTTTGGAGTTGAGTCAGCATCACCAATTATTTCGACACAATAGATACGATACTCAGTAGTAACTCATGTAAAACAGTATATTTAAACGACATCATAATAGTCGACCGAACGAGAGATGAACTCACAGAGAGATTGAGATTCATGTTTTCTAGAATTTACACATATGGTTTGAAACTTTGTTTCGTTAACTCCAACTTCTTTCCTTGCTAATCAAGCTATTTGTTTTGGTGTTCGATAAAAATGGCAGGAAACGTGATCCTAAAAGTATTGCAGCGATCATATCTATGCGAATTTAAAAACGTGTTTCTGGTCTTAGATTATTCCTAGGTTAGTACAACATTTCTACTGTCAAGTATTACAACTATGTCTTGAGTGGTTTTGGTCGAGAGCTCGCCAGGACAAATTCATCAAAATAAATACACTGCTTCGATCTGATCGTTATTGCACACTATGATTGAAAAAACATCTAGTTGTTTCTGCTAATGTATGTGGTATCGGAGTCAGATCAGTCATATCTAACCAAATTTAAATGGATCGAGCAGATATTTTGCGCGCCTTTGTATCCTGAACTATGAGATAAAGAAACTACAGTCAAATTGAAAACGAGTTTTTTGCCATGATATATTTGAACAAAAAATGAGACTTCTTGAATTTCAGATAAAACAAAGACATCGTCTTTACAACGAAAGACAGGAAAATATTTTATTGGACCATGACTTTTCAATTCAGTATTGCAAGGCAAGCAAATTCAAAAATGATGGAACATTTCAACGTATTATTGATTGCAGAAGAATTTTAAGCACAAATACTTTATTGCCCTTATAATAGAATAACCTGAACTGCAGAAAACAGTAGCTAATTATATTAGAGAGATGCCGGTTAGCCCAATATATGTAAACAAATTTAAATAGCCTAGATATCGAGAAATTTCTAGAATTTTTTGTAGCATGTTAGCCAGTTTTATTTGTACAAATATCCTATACATTTACAACAGAGGAGCGTTGCACTGTCTATTATTAACCCTTGTTTTCTGTTTGAGAAATGAGTTTTCATCCTCATTAATACCAGATCAGCAGTCTTAATGCTCTAGAGGAGATATAACACGAAATAAATTAGTACATGAAACCGTTGCTCTTATGTTGTCTTAATTTGAATTCAGATTGCAATCAGTTAATGCCACCACCTTGCAAACTTTGCTGAAACACTAGATAAAATGTATAAAAGCAACACTTCTGTGCTCACAAAACCATATTGACTACGCCAGGTTCTCAATCATCAAAGTTAACTTGCGTATTAGATGTCGACTGGAAGTTGATAAAAAAATCGCCATCATTCGTCTAGTATATTTCACGCACAAGACAGGTTTACGTGCTTGCAAAGTGCAGTGAATATGATGTAGCTTTGAAACCTCATTTAAACAAACGCGGCCTTCACAAAAGCAACGCGTTTTTCAATACACCCGAGCGGATAATTAAAAAATTATTGCACAAGTTCATCCCACAGACCACGAATACATACCTGAGACCATTCGAGGAATACTTTGTGTAGTCTGGTCGCCATGGTTCAAAAAAGATGTAAATATTATGCAGCAAATCTATGACCGCTCCGAAAACTAGTTTCTAGCACTCGTACCAAGCCTTATGAAGAAAGGTTAACTTATCCCTATCGATGAATCAGGAAAGACTTCATCCTACTTTATGAATTATTCCGTACCCTAATTCATACATTACAGTGACTGTTCACGCTTAGGGATGAGCGAAACTATCTAATATATGATCATAAACGTGTGGTAATCAATTCACATTTTTATTTTGATTCTGTCTGCTTTACTTGGAACATTTTATCTTCTACCGTTATTGACGCGACTAGTTCGAATGAGTTTGAAATTCAATTAGACAAGTTTTCACTTATTTATTCGTTTACCGACAATTTAAGTACAATGTGATCAAATTACCCAGCGTGCTTTTTTCATTTATATTTTAGCTTCATCAATCAATGGTTATCGTTAACCTATAAACCCTTCACATTAATCTTAGAAAGATTACCAAACACTGCATTCACAATTCCTTCACTCAGTCAGATATTTACCAAACATGGCCAAAAGATGTTCATTTTCGTCAAATAAACACAATTTACGTCATATTTGTTCAAACCGTTTCGCGAATCATCATGAATTAAATATAACTGATTCCCACCGTATCACTCCGAGTCTAAAAATACTCACAGAACGAGTGATTATACTTTTAAACAATAATATGTTCAAACACAATGGTTATCGACAGAAAAAAACGTTCGAGGTTTCTTCGTCGACTATCGAACGAGACTTGATGATTTGACAATAAATAAATTTTTTCACACGCAGATGCCCTACACCAGTGAATTTTATCCCATCTGAAAAATCTAGACCGTATTTCAAACACTCGACAGAAGAATGTCAAAAACAATGAACCAGTCTGTACTAAAGCTCATTACTCATATACATAGCACCGGCAAATCTGAACAATAATTGGACGACGATAAAATCATATATTTAAAGTTTAAGTCGAAAATATTGAGTTAGTTCTTTATCTGAACCAGCAAAACACAGCATATTGCAACTCAATCAGCATTCGACAAAATTTAACAGAATCCCAAAATACCTATTGATTTGCTTCTTAACAAATTTGACTTTCTTTGCGTTCACATTAATAAGGATATACAACATACGACAACTAATTCTGTTAGCCAATCCTATCCCGAAAAATTTTAACATGGTCAATGATTTAAATATCTTTATAATTTAGTTGGAACCCTAAAATTTTACTTCGTTTATCACACTGCCTAAGCACTCGAGGCGAAGATTTTAAACAAAAATTAACCAACAACCAGAATGACTAATTTGCGCATCATTCAATGCATTTTTGGACTATAATATACTTTAGTTTTTCAAATTTCAGAAAATTCTCGACTGTATTTTCTCTCGCATACGGTGGTTAACTGTGCTGTTTGTGAAAGTTAGATTTTGTGTCTTTGAGAGATCCTACATCATGTCGCTTTCACTTGAATTTCTTGCATTTAGTAAGTTCTAGGCTTCAGGTTAAACTCTAATATAGATTTACAATCAGTATTCTCTGAAAAAATGCTCTATGCTAAATAAGAACAACAAAAATAACAACTAGCAGATAAGCATAACATAAATTTGTTACATAATACGCTGTCTGGCTTTAACGCCACTTACATGTGGTTAATTGAATGTTGATTAAATACAACGCTCTATTCTGAATTAAAAGCGAAACATTAGTTAGAACCCGCTCCAACCTGATTAGTATTTCTTGCTCCAGCATCTTTTGAGTGGATCACTATAGCCTTCACTAAAAGAACTGTATTAGAGTTTCAGTTTTATCTGAGTTGATATGCATTTTATAACATCTCACTAAGGTGAGATTTAAAGCCACGATCCTAAGGGTTAAGGTAAAGTTAAACCAAATACCAGACTGTAGACAATGATATGGTAATTTATCCGCGTTCAAATACACGGATCAAAACCTATTCGGCATTCAATAATTATTCAACTTAAGAACCCATAATAACGTGCCGTTAACTAGTCTCTATCTCTATAATTAAAATAAAATAACAAAACCCGATAACAATTTATGCTAATTGATATTATTTATTTTCACTAATCAATGTACTTTATTTCTTATTTGTTAATATTTTTCTCGATCAACATTCTTTTTTTGAACAAATCTGTTGCATTATTTTATTTTTAGAGAAGACTTGTGAATCACACGGTTAAATGGTTTCAGATTCAACTATGTACACAAATCAAAACTCGAGGGTTACTGAAAATGATATTGATATTTTTACTCGATCATAGAATAAACTTAAAATCCAGTGTTGTAATGGTTGAATTATGCCAATGGACAGAATGTAAAGCGTCTATACAGAAGATAAAAAGATAAACAAATTATGCTGATGTGATAAATAACTGATATTGCAGTTGCAGTATAAGGCTGATGATACACGAGTCATTCGTGAAAATATCAGTTTTAATTGTTCAATAAGATACTGAAACCGATTATTAGTATAAATTACTAAACAGTTTATTGATAAAAATATTTTTGATTTATGTCAGATTTGTGGTTAAAACGGATAGGATTGTTGAACTTTCACGCTCAAATAATAATTATTATAGTCTCACCTGGCTTTGTTGATATTTTTGAAATAGATCCTCTTTGGAAATGACACTGCAATTCAATTTTGCAGACAGTAAATCAGCAAGTGTCCTTTTACCAGACGATATCGGACCAAAAAGAAATATAGATGGCACTTTATTTCAAATAAGGTATAGAATTACTAACCATATTCAACGTAGCTATTTAGCAATTCAATTAAGTAAGTTATAGGATCACTTGGACGGTCTATTATAATGCTTTGCAAGAGGCGCTGTTGAATTATAATTAAAGAGGCTTACATGGGTTAAATTATAGAGATTGTGTTTTTCAGCGTACTGCACATATTCTGGTGGGATGGTAATGGGCTTAGCAGTTTCAGAGATGACTGAATTCATTTCAGAAAAATTACTCGGTTTGTAACTTTGTATTAATTAATTTAAACAAATCTTATTCTGAAAAAATCACTGGAAATATTTTAATATACTTTTTGTTTCATTCTCGTCCATTTTGGGTGAAAATGCGAAGTTTCGATTTTTATCTACTGAATAAAAATTAAGAATATATACTCATCCATCGCTCCTGAAGAATCACTGATGAAGCGCACACGGTAATTACTCCGTCAGCATCTATCAAAAATAAGAGGGAGAAAGTATGTCAGCTAAGTTGAAAAAGAACGGCTTGTGGCTGGGTTGCTAATTAAAAGCCATATTACTCTCAGTGCACTATTGTCCCTGCAATATGTTAAATATTGTCTTGTTGTGTAATTGTCATAAAAACGAACAAATCTCCTTACCGATAATTTAAAATAAACTTAAAGACTACCTGCGAGTTATGTCGAATTTCAATTGAAAAACTAACGATATTTATTGATCAACGCGGTATCAAGTTAATTCTGAAAACTCTTCATTGTTGTTAAGAATACTACGTCTATTTGAAGTGCATGGAGCGGAAAATTAGGGAATGTTAGCTATCAGAAATTAGATAAGAAATCATGGAATTTTGGGAGGTGTGAATGTCTTATATTAACGTAATACTATATCTTCATTCAGAATTTCGCGAAAACTCATATTCCTTGAATTCTTTCCAGACTGAGAGATATGTCAAGCAGATTACTGTCAGGATAAGACCGGAAACACAAATTCACGAAAAACCGATGCGATCTTACTTGAACAAGTTGAGCGTGCAAAAAAATTGTTATCCAAATATAATTTATAAAAGAATAAATGTACGGAAAACTATATGTGAGTTGTAAATAGATGCAAAACGGTAGTTCTCATTCGCTATTTGTCAATTTAAATGGTTTTCGTTAAGCATTGTAGATTAGTGCGAGAACGTACACACTGTTGACTGGACAGCATTGAAACCTCTCACAAATACGAAAAATTCATTCACCATCAGTAGCAGACGCAAATTGTTTAGTGTAAAAATGACCTAGACGTAGTAAATGTTCTTGTTGCGAAATACGAAACCGCCTCCTAATCATATGAGTAGATAATATGTACACAGCACTTAAGAATTTGATTGACCAATTCCGTGTCACAGGCCCCATGATTATCTAATAACGAATAGTTTAAGGTAATCAGTAACCTCCAACAAGAAGTAAATATTGCTGCCAATTATTAATTGAAGATAAAAAAGTAGCGGTCCGTTTGTTGCGTTCGGAGATATGGTACTAACTAACGGCTGGCTGTGCTTATCCAGAAAGAAAAGTATGCTATATTTTCTTCGAGTTTCGCAGAAAACATCAACCTTTTTAAAACCAATCTTGACTGCAAGCAATCTGTGGTTAAAAAATATGTCCGGATGAAATCTCAAATTCATTGTCCATCAAACAGTTTCTTGGTTACCACATTTTGATAACAAACATAATTTAATTTGTTGAAGTCATCCTTATTCAGTCTTTAGTAAAAAAACTACAGAATGGATACAAACCTTTGTATTAAAACCGTGCTAGATCAGTGTATTTTGGCGCTCACATACTCTTACCCGTCGCACCACTACCGGTTTCTGGCTGTTTGCCATCATTAGGTGGAGATAGTAAGATCAGGTTGAGTGAGCCTTGAAACAGTGGAAAAGCGGTAAACAAAGTTAAACTTGTATGCCACTGTTATATAGGGTCCTTACAAAGAAACACGAGTATCAAATACAGAACCACAAAGTGATTCCTAGCTAAGCGCTCGAGGCGCATATTTAAGACCAATGTATTGTAGTGGTCGCATCCCCATCCCTTACACACCACTACCGGTTTCTGGCTGCTTGCCATCAGGTGAAGACAATGAGTTCTGGTTAGATCAATTTTTACATTTTGTGACTAAATCTATTTCACAAGTAGGTGATAAATAGACGATGTAGGTTTCCGCAAGTTTAAACAATATGTGCTTAATTATTTAGGAATTAGTGCCGTGCATATAAACTGATTTGTGTTGAATATTTGCTGCAAGTGTTCGGTTTCACCGCACTTAGAATGAATGAATAACACTTCGAGAAGAGCCACGCTGTCAGGCCTTTTGATGACTGCCTTATTAACCGGGTATAATCGAGGATCAAGCCTATAAAACAGTCGGAAAATATTTCAGAAATGCCAAGGCTTTATGAAAATTTGAGATCAGTGGATTTAAATAGTCTTGTTATTTTTCCTTTATCCAATTTCATGTTTTAACTTCTACAGTATATTTTTAATATCGCTGGTTTAACTTCTACAGTATATTTTCAATATCACTGCAGGCAGTGATTTATAGCCCATACATGCTTTGGTTTGAAGTAGTGTGCTGCTTTGTTTGTTGATCTCACACACATTTACAAATTAATTGATTTGTTGCTAAGAAAGAGAATTCAGCATTTTCCATTTATTTTAGAGTCGAGAAAGAGGTGTACGATGTAGTTAGGATTGGTTAACAAAGACATCAAAATAAGCGTTAGTATTGTAGTACTGATGGAAGAATGGGTGCAAAACTCTTGGTGATTCAAAACGGCAGCATGTGTTAGATAATACATGTACCAATGGTGACGAATAGATTGTAAGTTGGCCTTCTTCGGTCGACATTGACCATGGATGTACATCAAAATCGCATGAATTTTCATATTTTACAGCTTTAAGAATGACTAAAGAGTCCGATTTGGGAGGAACAATCTCTCCCGCAGCGCTTGCAATGATAGACAGAACTTAGTTGCAAGGCGTCAGTTTCTCGCCGGCGGCGTAATCTGCTCCCAGCAGCCAAGAGCTGTATCTGCTTATCCCGAGCTTGCAGCCGACGCTTTACACAATGTATCCAATGTGTGCATTCAAAGATAAGTTCTTCCAACTCGCGAGTAAATGCCAAGAGCTTTCATATCTCTTCTGCAAACGTCTTTTTACCTCAAGTGTGCTCTGCTTAACAGTCGAATTCCTGCTTGCAACTCATCATAGAGTAGTTCTTTCGAATACTACTAGTTTCCATTCTGTTGACATGACGAAGCCACCGCAGTCGGCGCTGTCATAGTAAGGTAAACATGCTCTATCTACCAGCTTCTAAAAGCAATTCAGCAATAGTCACTCTGTCCATCCACAATATGTGTAAGATAGGACGGATGATTCGTCGATGGAAAGCATTCAGCTTCCGTTTGTCTTGCACAGGTGGTTGAGGTTTTACTGCAACACAGTAAAGCAATAAAGAAAGAAGAAGAAGAAAACTTTATTCGTTAAAACGAATTTTCAGTTAATCAAAATAGTTTTAACACAGAATTTCAATACGAATAAGAGGGACGTCAAACTTTGATGGGAAAATTCGAGACTGCCAGTCACATTCAAAATCAAAACAGCTTCGGTTTCGTCTGCAGGCATTAGGCTTTGTGATTGTGATGGATGTTGGTGGAAAGTAATGCTGCACGATTTTTAAACCCCCATGTATGAGTTTTCTCTTGCATTTTTCTGACCGGCGCAGCAAATTCCCCATCCTTCAAAATAAAAATATTTCGCAGCATTCAAAGCGTGCGGGGCATCAAACGTCCTTCGTTTACATGTATGTTCGCGAAATGTTAAAACATTTCAAAAACAAAAGGTTCCGTGTTGACTGAAAAAATGAAAACGCATGAAAACACGGCCGATTCAAAGGCCCCGCTCCAAAATTGCTCCAAAAGGCTGCATCGACAAACAAACAGGTCACGGATTTGCACATCCCGTGCCTTGGTCTGTGCTCTAAACCGGTTCAGGTTGAAAAGCTTGCCATCACTTCGCGTGCGTAGGTAAATGCCTTCTGTCCTCGCCATAAAAGAGAGATTCGGAGCAACTTAAATGCCTTCTGTTTTCGTCCGAAAACCGTGCTCCGATAGCAGAGTTATGAAAATATCGAAACGCGTAGCAGGAAGAGCACACCCTTGTTTGTCACCTCGGCGAATTTTAAAGGCTACTCAACTAAAACCGTTCAAATGGACTGAGCCCTTCATGACAGAGTAGAACGAAATAACAAGTTTGATTAATTTTGGGGGGCAACCTATTCGATCAAGCATTTTGGAAAGACCCTCCCTGTTGACTCATTCGAATGCTTTTATCGAATCAATAAAAACAGCGTATAAAAGTGTACGCTGTTCCCGACACTTATCTTGAAGTTCACTAAGTGAGAATATCATGTCAACGGCTGATCTTACCCTGCGGCAGCCGCTCTGAGATTCGGAGTAAATTATTTCAGCAAAAACTTGTAGCCAGATGTGTGAGGCTTTAGCAAACAATTTGCAAACAACATTCAGAAGGGAGATTTCTCTGTAATTGTTGCAGTCGCCTCTATCACCGTTATTCTCAAATAGCGTGATGATCTTTGTGTCTTACATCCCTTGTGGACACACTCCTCCTGCCAGCACTGAAGAAGCAAATGGTGAAGAGGTTGTAATATTGCTGATCTACAGCATTTGATGAGCGCAGGTGAAATTCTGTCGTCACCAGGGGCCTTACTATTCGCTAAGCTGTTGATTGTCCCATTGATCTAATCGAAAGTACGGAGAGTATCTAGATATTCAATGGTCGGCAACCACTCGACATTTTCAAGTACATGCGGTAAAACCGTACTGTTCGTAGAGTCGAGAGAGAAAAAGTGCTCTACCCATCTTTCCATCTACTGAGTTTTGTCGACAACCGGGTTACCAGATGCAGACTTAATGGAAGCGATTTTAAGTTTATTTGCTCCAAAATCTCTCTTGATCCCATCATACATACCGTGAAAATTTCCAGAAACCGCAGGTTTTGGACACTGAGGCTAATTTTAATTCAATAGTCATTTGCACACCGTCTTGCAGTCTGTTCGACCTTACTTATAGCTGCTCTTAGAAGTCGTAAGTTTTCATTTGTTGGCATACCTTTGTACCTCAAGAATGCTGAACTTTTCTCATATAATACAGCAGTCACCTGAGAAGCTTTTGCTTCGAACCAGTCGCTGGTTCGAGCTTTCTTTTACTACAGATGGAAAGTGCGACTCAGCGTAAGCAGCTTTTCATCAATTCCTAGATTTCTGAACCCGATTCGAGTAGGGTTGTCTTGTTGAACTCGTCTGTGAAGGCGTTTGCAGCGCAGCTAGATTACTTTCGCACATGCGAGTGACGTCAATCTTAGGCTTATCAAATAAATTGGTGCGATCTAGTGTGTGGAAGCTTCAGTTTTGCACAGACCAGTAAATAATCAGTGTCGCATTCTCCGCTTTGATACGATTCAATGAGCAGTTCACTTCCTATATTAGTGCGCCTAACAAGAATAAGATCAAGCTGATGCCAATGCTTAGAGCGAGGATGTTTCCAAGTGACTTTATGCTGTGGTTTTGTTTAAAAAAACTGTTACTGACACAAAGATTGAACTGTGTGCAGAGTTTTAGAACGCCTTGTCTATTTTAATTGGTTTTGCCTACGCGAACCTTCCGAAAATGTTTTGCGAAGACTCAAAATCTGCACCAATTCTGGCATGGAAATCACCCAACACCACTACACAATTTCTTTGTGGCACGTTTTTGAGAACTGTTGAGAGGTGATGATAAAAAGCGTCTTTTTTAGCAGGCGTCAAAGAAAGCGTCGGTAAATAAACGTTGATCAACGTGAAGTTTCCAGTAATGCGCTTCAAATTTCAAGTTCAAAGCCGTTCGCTCCCACTGCTGCTCGGTTCTTGTGCTTTCAGTAGGTCGTTTAGCACGGCAAACCCAACTCCACGCAGTCGAGGCTCATCAGAACCTCTTCCTTTCCAGAAATGAGTAATCTCTTTCTGTTAGTTAGGCAGTGTCTGGTAATCGCGTCTTTTGCAGGACAGCCACGTCGACATGCAGCCTCTTTGGCTCATTGTTAATCACAGCTGATTTTCTTACGCCTCAGATATTCAAGACGTCGTCATGAAATCCTGAAAGCATGGACCTGACGTTCCAGGTTTCAAGTTTCAGATCTGTTCTTTATTATTTAATATTTCGTTTTGCTGGTGCGGAAAACTACAGTCTGCGTGTTGGTTCTTTCCCAATCCCCATGCACCCAATGAGGATAACAGATCGTGGCAAGACGGTACCTTATTGACTTGGGGCTGCTCAGCTTGAGACGGTCGGTAGCCGTCCGATGAGACCCGTAAATCTATTCCACCGTCAAGAGCAGCCCCAGGTGATGAGCTCTACGCCAGTAGAGCCATAGCTTTTAACCAGTATATTCTGTCTCCGTGTTATTTTCCGCAGAAGGGAAATGGAGTGTCCTCACCATTTTTGCGGTGTGATATACGCCAGGGTAGTTCAATATGGAGAACTAGATGTGGACCATGAAGCAAGTGCGACCTCTTCACGACACTAAAGGAATCGGAGGAATAGCAAGGCTGATACATATTTACAACGATGCCTTCGCAGGAGTTGGCAAGACGAAGTTAAATAAAACTTCGAAATGCCTAACGGGAATCCGGCTCTGGAATTTTCCTTCACGTTGACTCCGAGGTCTTTTTCATGATTGGGTGTAGCCACAAGGCAGTATAGGTTTGAGATAAGAGTTTTTCTTCCCCTTGGTGTACCGCCTTCATGGACTTGCGAGCTCCACCTGCCTGAAGCATGCTGGATTCGAGGCGGCAGTCAGTCAACTTCGCCCTTTCTCCTGTCAGTAGTGGCAGTTCCGCCGGGTCACACAGAACCATGCGTGCAGGCCAGAAGCTGGAATTGGTTGTCAGGGTCAATATGAGACCCACCCCATTGGAGCATTTTTGGAATTTGGGAGCTTATACCCAAACGGCCCCCGGCTGTGACAACCTTGAAACCATCTTTCGTTTCAGTATTCGTACCACGGAATCGACTAGATTCTGAACCATGCATAAGCGTTCTATCAAGATGTTCAAGTTTCAACGGGTCTCCTATCTCGACTACGCTATTAATGTAGATGATTTGAGCGAGGATTCCGAAATGCTGCAAATGCTTTTAAACATCAAATGTTGAACTGCTGTAAAAGTCGGTCTCGCGATAAACTAAGCTAAATCCAAGTAATTGCTTATACCGTTACATCTGACATCTAACAAATGAACGTTCAGGGCTCTTCGCTTCAGTATACTCCAGTCTTCGAATACGTTGGCTAAAATATTTTACCAAATGATCAGGCGAAAAATGAAGTGAAGCTAAGGTTCGATCATGTGCGCAATGCGTTTACACAATTGAAAGGCACTCTTTCGCGCAAGCCCGAATTCAGGCTTAAATCTAAAATGCTAGTTCATCGAGCAGGAAACCTTCACAATCTGCTTTATGGAAATGAAACATTGCCGCAAAGGTCAAGGGTATAAGACCTTTAGAAGATTTAGACACTTAGTGCCTATGGTTAATCTCAAGCGTCAGAAATTTTGACGGGGTATCTAACGCTGACTTTTGGGCGCGATGCAACGAAATATCTCCGCATTCCGTTCAAATCTAACGGCAAAGACTACACTGGTTTGGCCGTGTCCTCCAAAAGGCGGATTTAACAATCATAAAACTGGTCATCGAAACCAAACCCGTTTGCTTTTAGCGTCAGTAACAAGGCGGTCAATTGGGATCCTACTTCCTGCTGTGAAGAAGTTTGTGGACGCCTTGGGACATCGCACCATCGACGGTGCTTGGAGGAGGGAACGATAATGGATTGACGTTTGTGAGTTTGTGTAACCCGAAACATGAGTGAAGCCGGCTAATCCATGAGTGGAGCCAAACGCACAAAATTAAATTAAAAGTAAAAGTAAGAATACACTCAACTTTGTGATGGAAAAATTTAGAGAATTTAATTCAGGGCAAAATTAATGGCTTGCTTCTAGCGTGTGTGCGTTGTTATCCACAAGAGCATGGATTTACCAGCGAAAAATAATTTAAGAATTTTGGTTACGAATTCTTCGCAGTCCAAGTCGGAGACTTTTCGTATCTAGTTGGATGTTTTGGGCATTTTGGCAATTCTCTGCGGCCATTACAAGGCTGAAATTCCAAAATGCTTTGTCAGATATTCGTTCAATTCTACATTGTAAGACTTCCGAAGTGTACCCACAGTCTAAAGTCGAAAATGAGGATAAAATGTAGGCTACATAAATAGTGCATCTTGACCTCATCCGTCCTTTGTCATCATCAAACGGATATTCATTCATTTCAACGGCGATTGATCGCTTTACTCGATGGCCGATTTCTGTTCCGATTAAAGACACGTGTTCAGAGACTGTAGCGCGCGCCTTCGTCAAACACTAGATTGCCAATTTTGGCACATCATCTAGCATCACAACCGACCGTGGCGCTCAGTTTCAATGGACATTGTTTCGAGATTTGACTCGACTGCTTGGCTGTCAGCACATCCGAACCACCGCCTACCAATGGATTGATTAAACGCTTCTACCGGCAGCTCAAGGCCTCTCTGGCTTGTCAGCCCGATCCTAATAGATGGACTGAAAATGTACCACTCGTTCCTCTTGAAATTTGTTCTACTATCAAAGAAGACCTGCAATGCTCGGCCTCAGAGTTAGTTTATGGAACTACCTTGTGTCTACCAGGTGAACACGTTGTTCTTTGCTAGCCATCACCTCCTGTATCAGATTACATTTATCGCTTGTGATCTTTTATGTCCAAGTTGGATTTCACGCCTTCTCGACATCGCAATATCCACTAACAGAAATCACCTCCTCTCGATACGTGTGATTTTGTTTTTGTGCGAAGTGACTCTGTTTGTAAACCACTTCAACCATCCTATCATGAACTACACAGAGTTATCGAGCGTAAACCCAAGTACTTCGTTCTGGATATAAATGGTCGACGTGAAGCGGTTTCTATTGATCGCCTGAAACCAGCTCTCGTTGAGCTTGAACCGCCAACTACATCAAGTGTAATTACCCTTCAATCACAACCGCCTGATAATCCTCACGTGCCTACCTCCCTAATGTTCATCCCAATACTCCGGTCCCTTTCACCCCCGTTCAAACTCGACCTGGTACACATGCATTGGCCCAAACGTCTTGCTTAGTCTGTGACCTCATGAACATTTCGAGCGTACGTTATCCTTCGTTTAAGCCTAACTAACGTTCTGGTGGGGGAGTATTGCAATTGACTACTTTCACTTTGTATCTCCGTATTTTGTACACACCTTTTGGCCTTTTATGGTTATTCGTTCATTTGGCCAAGCATACATCATTCGTACTAATGCTTGTACAATATAATTTGTGGCGGCGCTTTGGGCACCTTGGATTCCATCTCTTGAATTTTCCTGTGTGGATTACCTCGCTATGGTTGGACTTCACTGAATCGTTTTTTGGATTTCTGCTCATTTGGTCTTTTAGTGAGTTCTTTTCATTCTAATGTATTGTGTGTAGTGCAGAATTATATTTTTTGGTCCACTACAAAACTCGAACAAGAATTCTTCAATCATCATCAGCAGTTGATATAGAAATTCGATACCTCACATGGCTAACGTCTCAATTTTAGGACAATCAGCTGACAGTTCAGTACGAAACATAAACAATTTACATTCAAATCCAGGATTATACAATTGCTGGTCCAACAGAGAAAGTGTGTCAATGAATGCGTCCGACATTCATGGCAAACTTCTTTTAGAATACCACATAAAATAACAACAGCTGTATCAAACTGTAGAACACAATGAAATTTCGAAAAGTGTTCATTCTATATGCTTCATATTACAAATTTTAGAGAAACATATATAGTATTGGCAGAAGGTCGAATCCGTCAAAAATAAAAGCCATACCGAAAATCCCGGCACCAGTCCATTTTGCATTTAGTGAACAATCATCACAACTTTTTACTCAAGGTTAACTACAACTGTCACTCAATGGTCTACTGACAGAGTCTTCTGAATGGAAATGATCAATCAGTTGTCAAAGGTTATTCGAAGGGATAAACGAAACTCTGAAGCCTGACCTGTTATTGGAGCATTATAATTCTGTCTTTACAGTGATAGCAGCAGTCGACATGCCTGAATATGGATTTGGAGAAGTTTTACAGCACCGACTGCTAGATGGTAGACGAAAAGATGTGCAACTTGCATCCCGCTCATTAACCACATCAGAAATGTACTACAGCCAAATAGAATAAGCTCACAGTGACAAAAAGCCAGAATAATAAATAATATTTGCAAAATTATTGTATGAAAATGATAAGAACATAAACACGATCTTTACACGGTCCTTGGATCATTTGCCAATCATGTTCCAACGAATCAGCAAATAATGGAACAAATCCAGCAGTCATGCAATACATGAAGCGCAGATTGCCCGCCGTTATGACTAAAAATTAAAGCTCGAAGTCACGCTCATCAATGTACTTAAAATCAACACAGACCGCGTCAAAATGTTCACAGCAAAACAGACAACCGATTCAACATCTTCAGGATTGAAAGCATTGTTTAATCGTTCAATTTCTTGAGGAGGGGAAGTGTTGTCTGGAAAATGAATGCAATATCAATCGAGCAACAATCAATTTTGAGCGCTGGCGCCTAATGTGAGTATTGTTTACTGTGAAGACTTTTCGATATTAATTCATTCAGCGAATGAACGAGTTTGTTATCGCTTGTGATGCTCTCTTACTCACATCTGGGCCACCAGTGATTACAGACATAATGGGTTTAGTTATTATTTCCGAAATATTTAACTTCAATATACTCTTACCAATAAAGCAATCGCCTTTTAGGTCCTAATCATTAATGATACATTCAATAGCACACCATATAGTTCTGGATTGCATTTGTCATGGTTTGGTAACAAATATCAACTATAAGTAATGCGATTATACTCTCTCTGTCACTTCTCATATACAACAACCTGCCTTTGTTTGAATTTGCGTTCACTTTTTGATTTTTTTCGCTCTTGCCTGCTCAAGTGCAAATAACCCACTATAGATGAAAAATAATACATTTTGAACTAATATTATATTTGCTAATTTTCTACTCGTCAACATGTAACGCTAATTCAAAGAAAGAAGTTATTTTATGCCGACCTGCTAAAAAGAAGAAATATTGAAAATATGTTTAATTTCAATTATGCATTCATTGTTGCACAAATATTTAAATATGAATTGCATACGAACTAAGTATACTTTTTCCGCGATATAACGCAAGAGTATATATGATACCTTGCCTAATAAAAGATTATAGTCGAAGTACGTTCACCAAACATTCCGTGTTTTGAAAAGGGATAAAAACGTACATGTTAAATAAGTTAAGATACTTATGAAAGACTGGTATTTTCTCATAATTATTTGAAAAATGAGCAACGGCAAAGTGACTCTGATGCTGCAAAAGAGATAAAAAGCTCATAATAAAGGAGATACCACTACACAGATGACTAGTAAGAAATTCTTTTCAAATTGTTGCACAACAAAAAGGTTGGACGCACATCTCCGGTTTCGTTGACTGATATCAGTTTAACCTCTAGCCAATGTGCTAGGCTGTCATAGATATTTCATCAACTAATGTTTTTACCTACTATGGTACGGTGTGAAGGTTGACACAAATAATAGTTTAATGATTTTGTACAAATCTGTGTAAGCACACGCCATGAATTGCGAAACCGCGTCAGGATTCGAATCTTGGCTGCTAACTGAATGTCGATTGTCCCTTTTCATAGTTTTAATGAATACATCAAGACTAGGTTTTAATTTATAAATGTCTGCTTTTTGATTTGGATTTAAATAAGTGCGCCAGATTAACAATACTCATAGCAATCACACGATTTTATTATTTTGTTTTCGAAAAGATAGTGTCAACTTTATTTTATGTTAGTGCTTAGGAAGCCACGGGTCTTGAAAAATAATGCGCTAGAAAAAATTAATAAAACTGGCTTTCTAATGCCGAAAAACCTACCTCCTGTCTTGTTGTTGTGGCTGGAATAAAGTTGGAAGCATCAAACTGATTTTTTAATCAAGCTTAAAAGGTTGTGTCAATAACAATACACTGAACAGTCGAATAAAGTATTTTGATGATTTTTTCGGGTCTTCTCAAATCTGATATTTTATTTTTCACTCTCAGGTAATGCTAAAAAGAATGCAACTGTAGACAATATGCCTTCCGTTTTTAGGCCGTTATATTTATCAAGTCGGTGTTTCACATTACATTTTAATTAGCTCAAATCTAGAAGATAATTTGCTATGAGTCGATGAACAGATTGCTCTGATGTCGTAGTTTTTTGCGGATGTTCCGTTTCCAATATTGCTTGTTTTGTTGATAATCAGAATTGCTTTAAAACATATTTCAGATGGTAAACAAGTTGCGCTTGTATGCTACTGTGGACTGGGTTTGAATACATGACAAAGGCCTCATGTGATTGAACAGGTTGGTCTTACCAACAATATATTACAGTGGCATATAAGCGCAATTGTTTACCAATCTTCTACTGTTTCAAGCACATGCGGATCCTGATTCTACTGACTTTACCGGACGAGTGCAAACAGCACGAAACTGGTTGTGGTGTGTGTGTGATGAAAATGCATGCAAATAAACTTTTTTGATCATATTTCAGGTGGTAATTTTAAAATATATTGTGTATCAAAGTCATTGTACTTGTGACGTAGCGCGCGTAATCGGCGGAATTAAATTTATGCACTGTCACTTTCGCGAAATACTACTCGTTCCCAAGTCATACAGGGATAATTTAAATAGTGTATTATCGCCTAGTCAAGATCCATCGGATTATACGATCCTTGCTCAATGAAAGAAACACAAGTTGATGTTTTCTATTCGGGATAAATTTCCTCGTAAAAAGCGAGCGTGAAAAATGTAAAAATCTTTGACGCATACTGTTGAATTTACATCCACTCGAAAGAACTCAACATTTTTTTCTTGATTGTGAAGTTTAGCATTTTCGATATCATTTTTGTAAGTTTGACCTTAGCATAACATTGCGTCGAAGTCATCTCATTGAAAAACAGCGATCGTAATTGCACTACCTACACTAAGTATTGTCTCGCCCCGTTAACTTGGACACACAAACACACTCGACCGCATAATAACGCGAAACGATGAGTCAGAAAACCGTAAGACAAAAGTGCAAACCTGTACGAAAGGACTAACTGCTAAGACACGTGTTGTGACCTATCATGTCGGCTCTGGCTGCGATACAACCTTGACGAAGGGAGCGATGAATATAATGAAAGACGATTTTATTGTGGAAATTTGCTACATCAGCTCCGAAAGCAAACACAGTTCGCGAGGCCTCTGCGACCCAGCAACTGTAGACAAAGATAATTGGGGAGTGAGTTCAGGGGCGAGAATCGTCAACCTTGATTTATGTTTCAAAATATCGAACTTAACCCCATTTCCTAGTTAGAAGCTCGCATGCAACCAGTGTATTTTCAACTCAAACAAGCGATACATGATAGTTTTCTATTGGCAATCGAAGGAAGCTATCGCTCATTGAAGGAAAACCTGAAAAAAGTAGACGATAATGACCCCACCAACGTGACTTCCCGTTGCTAGCGCATATATCAAACTAAAGAACACGTAAACCCGACACAAACAACGAAATCGTACGCCAACAGCACTTTAGACCATTCAGTTTCAGGCGATGATATATATATATATATATATATATATATTCATTTGTTCCTATAATTCGAAACAGTGTTCATTCTAATTTTAATTGCTTTTTTTCAAACATAAATCTTGAATCTTGAATTATATTACTTTTAGATAAAATTAAAACATAGTTCATAATGTGGAACTGTGATGTTCATTAGTGATGAGTGCTGATCACGAATGATATACAGAACATTAGCCTACAGCACAACACAAAAGCAGGAAGCACCGAAAATACCGACGACGACAGTTGCGAAACCCTAATATTCCAAGTTTCGTAAGAATTGCTTTAGAACGGCACCGGTGACTGTATTTTTAGAAGTATGAGAACAAACAAATTATATGCAATTTATCCATTTCGCCCACACTAGTCTGCGTGGCGAGGGCTCAAAGTGTTCGCGTTGGTACGAAATCGACTGTCAAATCAGATCGAGGTAACAATCCGGACAAACATGCTTCCTTATCATTGTTGTGCTTGTTTGATTTGCCTTTATAACTTAGATAATTTTTTCATTCGTCTTTTGCGTAGCCATCGCCTTTGACCAACCGGTTTCCCTTGTGTTTTGGGATTCGTGAGTGAACGCAGTTAACGTTGGACAGGTTGGTCCCGAGATAAAGCGAGACGCTGCGCAGGACGTGGTTAGTATTGGACTCATGAACCGGATATAACAATAATGGGCCACATATTCGTTAGCTGTCATTTCCAGCCGTTCATCACAACCCGTTACAATACGACCACTCAATGATGAGTTACTTATTTAGAGTTAGACATTCGAAAGATGCGAAAATTTCAACCTACCCTCATTCGCATGTAATCCTCCTGATTTATTCAGCATAATTATATTAATTTGATTGCATATTCATACAAATTATTACTAATAATAATTTTGATTCGAGAATCAATGAATAATTTATGTTTGACGTTTTTTGAGATATGCAATACAAATCACTTGACGATTTAGAACTTTAAATACTGAAGAATACTTCGATCATACGTCGTAATAACATTTCATAAAATCATGATAAATTTAGCTTAAAAGGTTTCGTTGGGTAGAGAATTTCCAGATGAATTTAATTGATTACAAAACAATGCGAGGTAGTAAGTCATTGTTGTTTAAAGCTGGTACGTCCAACCTGTTCAAACAAATGTCGCCACACAGACTGGTCTTATTAGCTTTATCCAAAAATAAACTATAAACTCTAATTGTGAACAATTTTTCAACAATTTAAAGGCATGATGATAGTGATCGAACTGTCCTTACATAATGAGTGCAAACAGCTCGGTACGTTTGTGATGAGAATATTTTCATATACGAATTTTTGTTCTGAGTCCATGCGTTTATCTCAATCCATATTTGTAATAGCACATGTAATTACACAGGTCAGTCTCACCGTTCTCATCCAACACTGGCTTACATGCTCAAATCTTTACAATTTTTCCGATTTTATGAGCCAACTAATTTTGTTCGTACTGTCTGTAACTAACGAGAGCAAAAACCACAAGACTTGTTGAGTTGTGCGTGTGTGATGGAAATGCATGTAAATACGCATTTCTCATTCAAATGCTTCTTGATGTCCCAAGGAAGATGTTTATCATTCAAATTCGACTTATTGAGGCTGAATATACAATCAACAGCCTCTCACATAACCCTGGTATTTGTGTGATCATGATTTGTGAGAGCGAAACAGTAACACGACTGATTCTGAAGGAATAGTGTAAGTTTTTTGTAAGAATGCAAGAACATAAACAGAATAATGGTTGACTGACAATGAAATGTTTACTTGAAACGATGTGACTCACATAGCTGGGTAATATGCTTTCATTAACCTGAAAAATTTGGTGGGTTTACTCGTTTGAATAACAGAACGATCTGCATCCTATAGAATATTTAGTGACTATGGATTAAAATGCAAACATATAAGCATTTTATAATTCAATGCGCGTTCGATTCTCAAATAAAAATTCTAAATAATTTAAATTCAACTCACTGAGTGGTTTGGGAATCAAGCTCCCATTTTTAAAATACACGTAAGGGTAGCGCCGCATTAAAACTGCGACAAAATTGAGCTCATAATGTGCAGTCCCATCCCTGTGTGGCCTGGCGGGACAGCTTCTACTAATGAGTGGAAGTAAGAAATCGAACGACTTTCGCCTACAAATCAGTTTGCTTTGAAAATTCGATGCTCATAAAATGGTAATGGAAATAGTGAAATCATACTTTTGGAACGTTTAGTGACTTGTGGTAAATGCTGCTGGATTTAACCTCGATTAAAAATATTGGCTCGAAACAAATTTTAGTTATTTTGTAATAATTGTTGATTTTTCTTGTGGTATCTCCTCCAAAGACATGATCCAAATTTAATAGCTCAGCTGTTTCTTCACCTCCATGTAACAGGAGAATTTCCTGTTCTAGAAACTGTTTGTTCTCTATATTTAAGTGCTCCGGTATATTTCTCAGCGCAAAACAAAGAGGACAAAGAAATGTGCGTGCAATCGGTTAAAGCAGGTTTCGGGTAACGTTTGACATTTGACACAGAAGCTTCGTCAGACCAAGGGTGATAGTCAGGAGAGGGAACATGACTAAGTAGCAGTCAACCCACCACCACTGATTTACCATCACCACTGGACAGTCTATAGTATGCCAACGGTGTGTCACGTCTCGTACGCATGACCAGGATCAGTGGTCCATTTGCCTGCTAGTGTGTATCCACATCAATCTAATGAAAGTGAACACAGTCAAGGTCGGTTGACACAGTGGCCTACATGCGTAAACGCGCATAACTAACGGTGCTATAATTAAACAAATTTTAAAGAAAAACATGAATCTAATTAACTAGTAGGTATGAGGTGGAACGACTCAGCATTTAGGAGTTTGCTATACGGTTTAATACAGTGTATTTATATTTTTACATTGTCTAAACCAACGCTGTGGCCCGTATCTAAGACTTGCTTTACCATGGCGTAATTACGAATAAGGGATTGATATTCCCTCGCATTCCGGGGCTGTCGCTGGACACGCTATCGGTGTTTTTGATACGAATATGAATTTTCCTGGAAGTCTCCCTTATGTAAACACCCGAACTGTCCTTACAGTTGATTCTGTGGAGCTAGATAAAGGTGTCTAACCCAAAACATCCTCTAACCGATTGCACTCAACTTTCTTTGCATTATGAATACACGATGTGTCCAAAACCTATTCCAATCGATTGCTAAGGCGACTACACCATTTCGATTTCATGTTACTCTGTATTAGTACTTTTGTATATCATTTAATTTTTCACATATATGCCGACCTCAAATTTATTTTGTCAGCCAAATAATTCAAAAGGCATGATAACTGAATATATCTTCTGTCATGAATACTTTGTTTTCTTACGTTCTCACGGTCGTGGCAAAATTTTTGAATAAGAATATTTTAAAGAAATAACGGTTGACAGCCACGATGAAATTCTGTAGATTTTCCCGGAGAAAAATTCTGCATCGCTTACACAGAAATGATGGTTGTAAGTTAATCTTGAAAATATAAAAGCAGCTCATTCGCATGCAGTTCGATTAAGATTTGAAATGTTCGATATATTCTCATTACTCTTCGCTTAAACTGAATTCAAAATGCGAAAATTTTGAAGAGCTTGATCATATTTGCTGAGTGTCATATTTAAGTGTGCGGATTAAGCAATCATTTATTATCGGCGAGTTTAATATATGCAACTCACATAGTTCGGAGGATTCAACAAGGCTTCGTACTACAACATGGTCAATAATCACATATAAACAAAGAATACATGAAACAAGCCATATTTAATCAGGTTAATCAATTTTTTGACTCACGAATGTTGGAGGCATATGTCCGCTCCCAACCTTAATGAAATACGCTTCGTTTAAAATACAAATTTCAGCAAATCGATCTTATTGGTGCTAATATTTATATAGTTCCTCGAAACCTTATTGTCCGTGTCTTTAATTCACGTTGATTTATTTAAAGGGAGCACGTGAATTCATGTATATAATCTTTCGGGCTTATCATTTACCGAGAGGACCAATTCAAACATATAAATTTAGCGAGTCTATCAAACGGTCATTCTATATGCACTGACATTTTTAGTATTTCACACTGTTTAAAAAAGATATGATGGTTCGGCTCAATGAAAATGTTTGATAAGATTTGAAATGCAATAATAGATATTGAAACGGATTAAAGAAATTCGCCAGGAGCGAGCTCAAGATAGTTTTAAATTTGTTTTAAATAACGCCAGGACAATATATAGAATAATCGTTGACACCAATTTGACAAATACATAAAAACGAAATATTTCCCAAGCTAATTTTTTGCTAGGAAAGTGTTTCAGTAAATCTTTTTAGCCAATCGTCCTGTTAAATTACAGTTTGATATATCGGGATAATTTCTTCTTTCATACTTGGGAGCAAATTACCAATAACTGCGGCTTTCGAGACAACAGAAATCAGACTGAACTAATGTTTGATTTCTGGTGCGTAATATGCAAGTCAGTCCAATCGGCTTTGCCATGTTTTGTGGATTCTTGGAAGAACGCGATCAGAGTTGAACCTCAGTCATGCATCAGGACGCATTGTTCAATTGGCTGTGAACCAAGGAGAGTGAAGTGCTTCTAATTAGACCAATGACCCGTATGTTCTGATAAGAGACCAGATATGTAGGCCAGCTGCCAATCATTAACCTGAAATGGTCTACCGCAATGATTTCCAACCTCTCACCCACACGCACCACCTAAGCTTGTTTCAGAAATGTTATAGAACATAGGTATATATTTTTTCGTTTCAATTTTGTAAACATGAGTGTGGAAATACTTTTTCGGCGTTAAAATGGTCCATTTATAGTTTGAGGCAATATAGTGCAATAAATAGAGTAACATTCAGCAAAATGTGAGAAATAACATTCGAAGGCACAAAGTAATAATTGTAGATGTACTCACAATGAAAGCTCTCCGAATATTATACGTGGGCTAATTAATGAGAAATAAAGAATTATAAATGATAAATTACAATAATTATTTAATCGAATATTTGAATATCTTCAAATAACACTGGTGCTATTGATTTCACCGCGTTGACAAATTCCAATGAATTTAGCGATAATGAAATGTGAGAGGAAATTTCTACAGAATTTCTTGACCATATCACTCACTGTATAATACACAGGCGGCTAGAAAACAAAATTTATATCAAAATATTTCGAGGAAAAATGAAAATTAATAAAAATAGAAGAAAGATTGGTAAGTGTAAATAATAATATGTTATTTAAACGTTCCGTGGCATCCATAAGAGTTCAAATATGAATAATTATTGTGCGAAAATGTTACCAAACTACTTCCAGGGATGTTTTCTGTTTAGAAATTGTAACACTCACTTGTGTTTCTGCCCGTTCTTTTCCTAATTGCTGGAAATTGTTTTACAAAATGAATTTCGCTCAGTTTTCATACGAAAATATAGATTGATAACGAGATATGGTTTTCACCAAATTATAAATCTTGTAAATTAGACTTAACCATGTCTATTTCCCTGCACTGCTTCAAAAAATATTTTTCGCACAAAATATATTTCATCCTTCGAGTTTTAAAGTGTATGGAACTACGCAGATGATTAAAACAACGAATTTATCGACTGATTTTGTTCCCAGTCATTCAGCAACATTCCACATCATTTTGACTGATATTTCCTGACTGCTGATTACTACTGATTAAGTATTATACTAGACAACCGCATCTTATTTTATCGTAGTGGGCATGTGCATGACTAAACCAAAAATATCATCCAGTTCAATCTAATAAAAAATATTTTATCAGCGTTTACACAATCAATCTTGTGCAAGTGTCTGTATTTACACGCTTATCAATTGAATAACAGATTCATGTTATTTGCTCATACATTTAAGGAATAATATGGATCATATACAGTACTACATATAATATTGAAACTTTACTAACAGCAAGTGATTTTCAAATTTCTACACGATTCTCATTTATATTCAATAAACCCATTTGTCAAAATTGTATGGTTCACGTTTACCCATATGGAATTTACAAAAACGGAGTGTTCTTTTTCGTCTGAAAATAAGGACTCACGTCAAAAAAATAATTGTTGTAGACATTCAACTGTGAACGGAGCGTAAACATATACTCAGCAGTGGAAATTAACAAATGGAAAACAGCTAAAATAATTTAATGTGATTTACTTGGTTTTGATGCAACGATCGTATAACCCAATGGGTGACGTCAATTGGTGTCTAAAATATTCAAATTGATATTCCGATATTAGCGATCTTCAAATACACAGACATATGTGAATGTTGAATGAGATGTTTATAACCTATTACTAAAATGAAATGTTAATTTTTCTGCGGAACTGTTAACATTTGCACCAATAATAAACATCTGCATTTATTATTGCGTGTGCGAGACATATTTATAATGTTACTCTTGTTCAATTATGGCTAACTTACAGTATCTACTGGATCTCCATCATACGTTACCTGGAATGACAAATAAAGTAGTTCCACAAAGTAAAATGGGAAAAAAGAGAGTTACATTTTGGGGAAATTTGAATTAGTTTTTTTCGTATGTGATCCTAAATTCGGTTATCATTGCTATCAATTTGATTTAAAAAAATAGGAAATACTAATGTATCGTATACAGCTATGGTAATTAAAACAGCGGTAATGTTAAATAAAATGCATTGCATACTCAGTCAAATTTTGAATCAATTATTGTAAAAATATAACTATAATTAGAAAGACGTTTGCGCACTTGTATGTAGATTGACACTGCGGAGTGAAAAATGATCAAGAATGTACGATAATTCGGTCAAACTTATTATTGATGTTTGACAATAATCTAAACATACTTGTAGTATCCGGCACAAACGCGACATGAGCTAAACGCACACGATGAAAATGATTTTTACTTGATTTTACTTGATTTGATACACAAATCTCTAAAATTATACAGATCAATTTAGATTAAATGGTTATGGTCGTTTGACAGTTACGAAGAATTCGTTCGAAAGTAGTACGCAAAACTTTGGTAACTATTGAAAAAACATAAAAATTAGAATGACCCTTTTTGATATGTAAAACAAGGAATGATATTCGACCAATTAACATTGAAACTCAATGCAAATTTGTCAAACAATAGATTTTAAAGTTGCCTCAATAGAACTATCGGAGGTTATAGGATCTTCGGATTTATTTATTAGGCTAATAGCTCTTCCATGGTGAAATTTCCGAAATTTTGTATTTGTAAACAAATATTTTGGATTGATAAAGATAGTCTCATTTAGTAAGCAGTTGTCATATACTCAAACAACACGATATGGTTATTCCTGTTGAATATTGATGGCACACACGTGAACAACTAGACAATCCCGTGTATCTGAAGGTGAAACACGATTGCGAATTGACAGGCATTGGATGACCAGCAAGAACATGTTGCACCATCATTCGGGTTTCAGGATAATTTGTAGCAAATATATGCGGTCATTCGTGTTGTGTGAATAAGGATGACCGTTCATTTTTCGCATGACAATACTGCGTTTCTTTAATTTGTATAGTTAGAAGCGGAAAGGAACAATGATCAACTAGCTATTAAGAAATTCTCATGATTTTTGATGAATTTTATTCGAGAAATGAATGCTGAAATAAATGATTCTTGTTCACCAAAAACTAATGGAAACGAATCTAACAACTGACACGACAGTCTCTTGAGATTTTGATAACGGTTCAGGTGTCAATTCGAATATTAACCGCAATGTAAAATGCAATAATGGACAGAATTAATGCCTTTCATTATAGGATAGTCGAAGATAAATTATTTCGTTATGTATAGAATCGGCGAAGTTAAAAATCCAAAGTTTTAAATCAAATGCTTTAGCAACTATCTATGTTACCTTTGAAGTTGTCTCTTTGAATCGCTTGGAAAAATATTAATGATGTTAATAATTACTCCAAACGCTTCAGGATGGATAAAAGCATTTAAACCCAATCCAAACGTGTGATGATGCGCTAGCGTAGTTTGTGCTTGTTTATTCAGAATTGGGGTCCTGCGAACCTACATGTACACATAGGCCAGTAATCACTAGCATTGTTGATAACGAACTGCAATTGCAAGGGACATTATCAAATCCGCAAATAATTATGTTTGGCCGAACTGCTTGAGATTTGTTTCTTTTTGTCCTGAGCAGGTCGGTAAACATGCTTTGTTGATCAACTTCAGATAGCACTTAACCATTCGGTGCTTTTTTCATCCACATAATGTAAAAGATTGGCTGATGCTCTTTAAACGGAAAGCATTCAGCTTCTGTCCATGTATCGCAGTGATGGTCCAGGTTTCGCGGCGCTACAGTTAAACATTTAATGCACACGCACTGTATACAGTTAAATTTCGGTTGTTCGGAGATAAAGGTTCAAACCGGAAACTATGTCAGCTGCTTTACTGCACTTATAAATCGCGATGTCTAGCTAAAGGTTATCCGCAACAGTTGAACTAAGGTATGTGAAATCATGGGCTGCTTCAAGCGGTCAGTTATAAAAAGTGATGTAAGGAGTCAATAGTGACTCTCGATTAAAGACTGCTGATTGTCAGTCCAAAGTCTTGATATTCCAACAAAAAACAGTTCATTAGCGACTTGAGATGCTCCCGCGAGTGAGTAATATTGACTGCATCATCAGCAAACAGAAGATCATGCATTAGCACATCCCGCATTTCATATTGTGTTGTTACCCCGTTCAGGTTGAAAAGTTTGCCATCTCATGGTGTCTGTAGGTAATTTCCTCTTGTTCTCGTCCTAAAATCGTGCTTCAGAAGAAACGAAAGAAATGCCGGAAATCGTAGGAGCAAAAATAAATCCTTGCTTGACGCCTTCGCGAATTTTGAAGGTTTCTGAACTGCAACCGTGAAATTGGATTGAGTATTTCATTCAAGATTGGAGAGGAGATTAAAAAATCAAACTTCATGAAAAGACCCCTGCTGACCTATTAGAATTCCCTAGTTAAACCAATAAGAACAGCGTTTAATTGCTTGCACTTTTTCAGCCACTATTCATGAGGTTTTGTCAGAGAGAATTCGGTGTCAAAGTTTGATCTTCCCCTGGAGAAACCACATTGAGATACTAAGTAAAATCTATCAGCTAATTCTTGTAGCCGCTTCCGTAAAAATTACAAAACTACTCACCTATGACATTCAGAAGATTGATTCCTTGGTAATTGTTGCAGTCGCCTTGATCACCTTTATTACTGAATTGTTTGATGATCTTAGTGTCTCGAATCTTTTGTGGGGCACACTCCACCAATTACTAATGAAGATACGGAGAGTGAAGTGGCTGTAACTCGGTCGTCACTAAGAGCCTACATAATCGCTGAGCGGTCAATTGCTTTATCAACCTCATAAAGAGTACTTGGAGGCCCTAGGTGTTCTGTTATAGTCAAATGATCACTATTTTCAATTTCATACTGTAAAAACGTACTGTCCTCCATGTAGAGGGATAAGAAGTGCTCTACCCATCTTTCCATATGTCGAATTTTTGAAACATCGGGCTATTAGATACTGAATTATTGGGAGCCGGTTCAAGCTTGTTTCGACCAAGGCTTCATACCGCTATTTTGTACTGAGGCTAATTTAAGATCAATAGTCAGATGCACATCGCCCAGCAGTCTGCTGCTCTAAAAAGTCGTAAGTTTCATTAGTTGGCATTTGTTTACTTTACCAGAACACTGACCGTTTTTCGTCCAATGCAGTAGTCATCGCAGATGCATAAACCCAAAAATAAGATATTTTTCAGGTGAGAAATTTAATGTGCTATGGAACAAATTATGGTTAAGTGGAACTGATTCTCAACACTTCGGTACACATAAAATTATTTCAATGAAAATCAGATTGTTCAAGACCGGATACACCTTCTCGCGTACTATGCAAGAAATTTAGTATTTCCTTTTTTTGAAACTAGTATGATAAATCGTAGATTTAAAGCTTATTAAAATGACATTTTCTTCTAGATTTTAATCTTTATTGATTAAGTCATCGTATCTGCACCCAAGTTTAGAGACATGGTATCAAGTCACTATAGGTGTAGCTTTTGATGATGCTTGCATAATATTTATTTATATAAATTCGAAAGTTTTTTATTCTAAACAATTTGTTATGTTATAGAGACGATGAAATTTTAGTATTTTATTTCAAAACTCACTTTTGTAAATCAAATAATGGTAGGATGCACCTTAAACAGAATTTCAATTTTGAGCTGAATATACTACTGATATGGAAATTGCACGCAATAATATTTGTGGTTCCATCAAACTTATTTTTATAAAAATGTCGTTGTTATGAAATGTGTCAAGGACTGAATCTTTTATTACAAATAATTCAGTTCATGCAATCGATGATTTCCCATCTCTAATTATTGAAGATCAGCTTTTCATCAAATATGTATGAGCAATTTGTTTAAAAACGAAAACCGAAATTACTCACGGTTGAATTCTATTGTTCTATTTATGACTGAAAAATGACAGTGGTTATCGAAATCTTGGAAAATCATAGCAATTGCTTGAAACTAAAAATATTACCGTCTGGATACGGTTCGATGACTTCGGCAACATTTGCTGAAATAAAATTACATTAATAATGCGAACGTCTATCCATTTTTAAATAGAAGTTATTGCTTGAGGTGTCAAAAATGGAAGACTGAAAATCAGACTGAATTATTCGATTGCGAAAAAATTTAATTGGAGAAAATATTTGAAAATATTACACATTTTCTAATCTTGAATTTGACGCTAGTATCTAAAAAAGATAAACTTCGATAGATCGGAGATGTTGTTTAATATTTAAAAAAAATTATTGGCGCAGATTTCACGAGAGTTGGAAAGAGAATTGCTATTTTATTGCCCAGTATTCAAGATGTGTCCTGTGATTCATCACGATGTGAGTATTGTGTTATGTGCATTGTGTTTCCTGAAGTTTTTCGAATTTTCGACATTTGGACGAATGCTGATGAATTGATTAATTATAGATATGTGTTCTACATTCAGGGATCATTTTACAATCAATTATTCACACTTATATGAAGTTTGCAGAAATATTATCATAGAATGAAATTAAAAAAACAACTGATTCCAATGTGCAACACTTTGTAGTGATCTACTTTCCCTTGTACCTAAGTATTTTGTACATCCTGTATTAAAGCTGAAATACGTCAAAATAAATAATGTATAATTGATACCCGAACAATTTCATAATATTTATTATCATTTCTATTGGTAACTTGAAATACCCATCTCGATTCTCGTATTAATCATTCATTTACGCTTACCTGAGCGAAGATTTGGTGCATGTATAACTTTTTGGAACAATGAAATTTTTTTATAAAAAAACAAGTTTGATAAATATTTGAAATATAACCATGACAACTTCACCATAATATGAATAATTTCAAATGTGCGTTTAAAAATAGTTTAAAATAATCATCGAGTTATAGAAAATAATAACAGGCGTCAATGTGAATGCTGACGGTTCAATAATTATTTTACTACACTATTTGAAAAGAGTTTTTAATGCATGTCTGTAAATCATTCACAAACACCACATTGCAATCACAATAGTATATAACCCTGGAATATGATTTAATAAATCGTTTATTCTTCTAGGTTTTCCAGAGCAATATTTCTTTAAATTTCAGCATAATCGACCAGTGGTTACTCGTTTTTTGTCAAGCTCATATGAGTAGAATTTCGCAACTATTTAAATAATGAATAATTATTTACAAACTCCATATTCACCCATGCATATTCCCACTAAAAATTGCAGTTCCAGATTTCCTTATTGACACCACAAGACTAAGCCCGAGAATAATAACAATGGTGCTGCTCCTAGACAAAATATACACTCAGTGTTTGGTTACTCAGTGCTACAAAAAGATACAAAAGCACCTCATATTGCTCGAAATGATTTATCTCGGAGAAACTGAAATTCTAGATTATCTTCGCGACCTCCATTATAAGGAACGAGTGCTGCATCTTAATTTGGATACACTGGCTTGAAGACGAGCTTGATCGGATTTAGTCCTCACTTACGAAAGACTGAACTCAAAGTTTCACTCTGAGGCATCTATTTCGCCTCCGATCAAGCCATACCACATGCCTCACTTATTGGCATAGGATATATCGCATTCTTACTGAAACTGTGGTCAGTTATTCTAATTGGCGCAATTTTGATTCATTTGGAACTCATTACCGTCAGACGTTGAAAAAGCATCTTGTGATTCGATTTTTATGAATAAACAGTATATATTTATGCCTAGTAATTCCAGCCTACAAACCGCTTATTTAACTTAATTAAGCAACTTCACACGATATTTATCCTAAGAAATATTTATCCATTATACCGAGACAATACAATACATTTTCCTATTGACAAAACTATGGATCTTCCCAACGCAACAATTTTTGTTTTAACGTAAACATTATGGTGTTGCAAAGCTACGAGCGTTTTAAAACATAATTTCTTGAATCTTGAAGAAATTAATTTCTTTCACTTAAATTCCCCTCACAATAAAATAAAGCTTCGTCATACTAACGACATGCTAAAAGCAAACCATCGCAAAGGAATTTTTAAAATGATAATCGGATATTATTATTGCTAATATATCCATGACATACCGTAGGCTAGGGGCCACCATATTCCTGCAGTAAAATGAAACATCTTTAATCAAAACAGGATAACAAAATTAATTCAATATGATTTTTGAAAATTTTCAACAATTTCATCAATTCGTGTTTAATTTATGCCAGGAGATATTAGAACACTTTAAACTAATAGTATAGTCTTGTGAGACGGAGTGAAATATGGGACAATCATACGCTTCTGTATACAACCATGATCAAAATTGACTGACGCATACCAACAATTCATTCGACAGGTCAGGGTTAGAGTTATATAAAGTCAATAAAACAGCACGCCTGGTCAATCAGATCCGTCGTCCGGCATTAAAAACCATTTACATTTTCGAAATGTATTCCTTAACGCCAATAATTCTAATCATTCAACTTTGAAAATTGATATTTATCCCTATGACCGATGTGAGAAAATTCATTGAAAGGCCATCAAACTAACGTAAGTTATCTCATATTATTATCTCATATTCCTGAGAATGAAATTAAGCATGTCCAAATGTAATTGAATCAAGTATTCATAAATTTATTGAACTAGTAAAATCGTTATAAATGTAACACCGATGCCAGGCTTGAAGGTTACCAACAAAGAGCTCATAGAAAATTCATCATACTCTAACAGATTACCATTTGTTCAGACAGCCTCGCAGATCGAAACTAAAACCGGTATGTTTTCGAGATTAGCGGTTACATCTCCAATTCACTGAAAAGAGGAATATCTCGGGTTTACCAACTCACATTATATGCAGTCAAATATTTCCAAAAAGCACGGGAAGACCTTAACTGTAATCTACTTCAATAGTTCTTAGATGCAATGCATCCTTCATCGGAAATTCGGCTAGTTCGTCACACGAAGTCATTGCATGAAGACAAACCAAGTTTCGTTAGGATTACTTTCGTTAACGGTAAGGACATGGAAGATGTCCTATTGAATTTGTATTTGCTGCGAGCAAAAACTGGAATTGTAACGAACATGAACACCGCAGCGTGCTCTCAAAAACGTAAGTGATCCGATGTCGAAAGCATCCGATCAATAAATACCGTTAATGACTCAACGATACATGCTAAAAGCCCACACCAATTTCTCTATATGAAAACCAAACGTTTGCCCAGTAAATTGACTGAATTACACGAGCTGTGCAAACCCGACATCTTTGGTGTTACTGAAACTAGGTTTTAATATTGTATGGCTGAAAGCAAACTGTCGATCCCCAACATTGCTTTACGCTGTAAGGAATGACACTGTCAAGTTCACAAGATTAAAATAAAAGAGCGCATCTGGTGTAACCTAAAACAGGATATAGAGGATGACTGCAGCATGAGAATAATCTGTCAGATTCTTAAGATTACAAGTTATTTGACGTTACACGTTACACCGGAGAAATACAAAGCTCCCTATTACTTGTCTTGTAGGATTTCCTCATCTATTTGCCAGATCAAATAATCCTCTACACACACTCGATCATAAATTTTGTGCGATCACTCCGTTGAGGAGTGATCAGCTTCTGTTAGGCTCCGAATTTGCTAGTAGCTCTAGGTGCAAAATTGTCTGAACAAAATTGTCAGAACAGGGAAAACCCTCGCGCTGCGTGCAGTTTTAAAATGTACAACTGGATTATCTTTATCTGGATAGACATTAGCTACCTCTCTTAAAGCACGTGAGATCTATACTAGACGAGCACTCAAAAGTTATCCCAAAGAAAGCTCCTCAAAATTCAAACTACGAAGGTGGGATGGGGAGGGGATGAAACTAAGGTCAAGAGGATGGAAGTTTCATAAGGCTAAAAGCACAGCCGATTCACTGTCACAACTTACTCGACTGCGAAACAAAATTACCCGCTTAATTCGAGACTATTAACCGACTTTTCAATCGCATTTGATTTTATAAGTTTCGGCACACCTCAAAGCTTACATACTGACTCGTGAAGGTTAGAATTAATATTAAACCTGGAGGTTTCGCTTCGAAAACATTATCTAGATTAATTGAATCCGTTTGAAAAACCGATAATCTATCAGCAGACTTTAATTTTGGAGTTTTCACACCGGAATCCACATAGCCTGTTTAAGAATCCAGCATTAAACATTGTGGACCTAATTAAATGTGGTATTGATTAATATGACGGTAGTTGCCCAGCATTTACGAAAATTAATTGTAATGTAATCTTTGTGACCAGACGAGATAATTCCTATACTATTTTATTCCAAAGCCAAGCCATATCGCAGACGTCCGGAAGCATTATTTTGACATGTTTAATCACTTGCCTACAACTCAGAACGGCACCGAACCCTCAACATTGGGAGAAACCACCAAAGTTGGTTATCGTTACGATGTCAAAAGTTTTACTGCGGTTGACTATTTTTACCCTCGGTAATCAAAATGTTTTAGCGACGAATAACTGCAAAAGTGCAAACATTTGTCATTACCCAAATATGTATTTCGATAAGTCTTTCTGCCTTATATTATTTGCTGACAAGCCTAAACAACTGACACTGTTGGTACATGTACACCCTGTAACTTTCTAAAGCGTTGACAAGTCAATCAAATTCACTGTTGAACAGCACAGAAACATTAATATGCTGGAAAACTTATAATGGATCCCGTGACGACC
The DNA here is from genome assembly GCA_013407085.1 of Atriophallophorus winterbourni. Classification (NCBI taxonomy): domain Eukaryota; kingdom Metazoa; phylum Platyhelminthes; class Trematoda; order Plagiorchiida; family Microphallidae; genus Atriophallophorus; species Atriophallophorus winterbourni. Next base: position 86,954 of record JACCGJ010010804.1, on the reverse strand, counting down.
TTCCGCAAACAGATCAGCACAGAGTTTTCATCTTCAGGGCCCTATGCCGAGCAAATAATTGTCCACTAGTCGAGTCCGCAAGGATCGGTCCTCGACTAAATCTGTTTCCCCGATTTAATCAACAGCCAACTGAGAGCAGATTGTTTGGTTTTGGCTGAGGAACATAAAATATTGATGCTTAATCTCAACGGTTCCCGATGATTTGTTTGATTATTGCTGCAACGATTCTGAATTCATTTCACGACCACGTCGTCAGGAAATAGAACTACTGCTGAATTGTACTTCTAAGAAATACGATCGACAGCAATCCTGGCTTTCCTACCCATACAAGCTCGGAGACCAAATCCTAGAGAACACAGTCGAAGTAAACGACCTTTGTGTCTGGATTTGTGGTAGTTTGAAAAATGGTCTAAAATGCGAAGCTGTGTACAAAGCGTGTCCTTGCCTCTCAGCATTTTACGGTGGAAACGTTTCCCTGGCTGATTTCCTGTCACGATTAAAACTTATACATACACGGTTCTAGAATATGCTACCCGAGTGTGGACAGCATTTCTCCAGAAAGTTGTTTTACTTCTGGACCCTTTGTATCATAAAGCTTCCAAGCTTGTCCATGGTTTAGAATATATGCCATATATCAAGCAACTCAAACGACTGGACCTGAGGACGCTTTCGCAAAGGAGAACGTACGTACAAAGTGTTGTAAAGAGTTTTCCACCCCTGGATAACTTATTAGAACTTTGAACTTCCAGCAATATCCGAGTTCATGTTTACATGTGGAAATACCACACTCCAAACTGAACTGACGTTGATATTTTTATTCGCTGCGTATGTGTTTTGTTTGGAATTCCTTACCAACCGATTTGGTAAACTCAAACAATTTAGCTATATTCAAATCAAAACTTGACGATCTACATTTAAACTCTGTGGTTATTGTAAAGTTAATTGATATTCAACTATAAATCCTAAATCTTGAATTGTGGTCAGTTAAGGTTAAATATTATTGACAAAATATTTACGAGTTTTCAGAGAAACCTCTCAGTGTATTCATAATTCGGACCAAATTAAACTAAGAATTTTTGCATCGAATGCTTGAGCGAGTTTTTATATATTTTAATTCTATACATATACTGGAATTTTTTTTATAAAATAATTTGATTCAAAACATCGATGAATAAAAATGTATACCGCTAGCATACCCAAATTCGATGTTTTATATAATGAACACGTTTTAAATAGGCATACCAGCCCCAACAAACGGTACACGTTTTCAACCCATCAACCGCGTCCTACCGACAACTGGAAAGCCACCCCTGATATGTTTTGTATTGTTTAATAAACTGGCAAGGTAGCCCACGACCAGTTTTGCCTGGTTACTGAAGGTTGTTTCATCACAGCCCGCACATTTTTTATTGTATTACCTGCATACCTCCATCCTAATGGTTTATTTGTTTTAAGCTAAATGCTTTTTACCATTTACAACTTTGATCACTTTGAAATCACTCTAATTTCAAAGAAATTTCCACGATTATAATGTTGGTGACTGAACTTAACTATCATATTTTACAACCGATACTGAGAGGATTACACGATGCGATGGGTAGCAATGCGATTTACCACCTCTCATTTTCATCCATCACGCAACTGGAAAACAGAACCGCCATTATAAAAAATTAAAATTTACACTTTTATAAAAATGTGGGTGATTAGATAAGTTACAGTTATCACACTGAGATGTAACATTGAACAGTTTGAAGGTACAATCTTTTGAATGCGAGGCGAAAAGTAAATTATACTAAAATAAGGCGATTTTGCTAATATGTATATCTTATTTGCCTTATCGTAGATACTTCGTTATTGCTTTGTTATAACGCAAAAATGTGAATGCAAAAATGTACACCATTTGAATATATTACTCGTGCCACTTACGTGTTCTGTTTTGGGTCAAGTCTAACTTGTTTGATTTTTTTTATTTGCATGCCATGTTACGTTGAGAAGTGTGTTTCGATTTATTGGGTAAAATAATTATTAGGCGTACGTTGTTGTTGTTGAAATATCCGTTGGATCCATCGGTACACTAACGATCCTGTATTTTGTTTGCACCACCAGATTCGAACTGGCTACTCACTTCACTTTTATTAATTGTTCAAGTAAGCCGTTAAACGGTAAATAAGTCGTCAACAGTGTTTGTCTCTGAATCAATATTTGCAATATACTTTATAATAGGAAAGTTGGTATTTCAAACTTCAATCGTAGAATGATCTCATTGTGAATTTAATATATGATAGCATGGACATTACAGTTTTCCTTGTGTCACGTTACGTTACAATAAGGTGAGGATTCAATGTCGAAATTCAAACTGTCAGTCGCCTCCAGAATAACTTTCGATAGATCAACCAAATAACAGTCAAGTTAATAGACGAAAGAATTCCTGAATTTTTCAGTTCTCAAATAGGGGATGTGGTATTCACTTTGCATGGATGAGGACAGTTTGCAAGTCATGAGAACCTCATACATTGGGTGTGCATTATCGGAAGATATGACTCTGACCAATCTGTCACATTTACGGAAAGGTCGTTCGACGATCATATCTCGAATTAACTCGGTAGTGGCAAAGCTCAGTCTAGCGATAACCTTAATATCTCATTTGATCATCAGGAAATCCTTTATAATTAGACAGGGAAAATGATATGAGATGCATAGTAGAAGTGGGTACAAATACAGAAAAAAAACAATGTCTAACTACATCAAGTGGAACTAACAGGGAACACAGGCGTAGGGCACAGCAAGTTAGCATTTGAACCCTCATGTATTGTGCACTCACATCACCAGTACACTTGAAACTTTGTGATAACGTAATCCCGGGATGGGGATGTGAGCAACACAATACTTTGGTAATCCCGGGATTCTTTAAACAAGTGCTTCTGTTGAACTCGGAGCCATTAAAGGACACCGGAGAAATTCCTTGAAGCAGGATTTTACGTCGCTAATCAACCAAGTTTGAAAATATTACCTTTTTACATTTTTGAGGATTTAACGATAACCGCGTGAGGATGACCACAGGCCAATTTTATTTAAATAGATTCAGATGCAGGCGGGTCGCACACCTTTTGTGGTCAACAACAACCACAAAGTCGTCATCGTATTTGAGAGCAAGGATGGAATGAAAACGCGGAAGATCGGAAATGTATTCAGACGATAAGATGGGAGAAAGAATTGCGTCCGACAGGACACCGCGAGGAATCGTGATCCAATGGGTGACTTCGCCATTAATAAAAGTATATTGCCGACGGTGTTTAGAGTAGGAGGTTATTCGGTGAAGTATGCTGAGAGGGACACCACAGTCAAAAGTTTGATGTGCATATATATATTATATACATCAAATTCAGTACTATGCCACCCGTTGGGACCGAGCAAGAGTGGCATAAGTGGCGAGAGTGCATAGTAGGAACGAGGGGTTTGTACAAACGGCGTTATTTCTGAAGGCCAGCATTTATTGCCCAATCGAACAGTCCAAAGCTCTCGCAAATCGTCATCGCGGCTGGACGCATCTTCGTTCGTCGGATCTCGTTCATCTACGTTGTCTAGATATCAAACGCTTGCATCAGTCACGTCAGGTTGAAGAAATCATCTGCAGAGAACTGCCTGAGCAAGGGCCGGAGAACCTGCTGCTGCAAATCAATAAGGGATTGGGAATCCACCGCTCCAGCTTCGCTCTACACTGTCTTGAACGTGACGCCATTGCGCTTCTTGAATCTGTCTAAACAACCGTCGCTCGCCATGAAGTCTGGGATGTGCATCAGCTCGGCCAGTTTCATCGCCTTCTCCTTTATCATATCGCCGCTGACAGGCAGATTCAGTCCTCTTGCTTTTCTCCAGCCACTCAGCACTCCCTCATCAAACTTCGGGCCGTTAGGCTGCGTAGCTCATGCGTTCGACGGAACGGGAACTCCAGCTTGGATTGCAGCTTTAATTGCTACTTCGTGCTGAGAATGCCTTTCACCGGGGGTTCTCTTAACTTCGATGCCTATTTCTTGACAATATACCTAGCCAACTTGGGACGATTCGGCTCCTTCTTTCGCAAGCATCGATGATCTCGAGGGTTCTCCTTCAGCGGTAAATTCGGGTTCGCTTGCTGTTTCTGAGCTGGCAATATGGGCCCGGAATTGTTTGCAAAACCGATGTCATTGAGATGTCTGTTTGTGCACGCGCTTTCGTGGGTCTATCTATTGATACTTAAAGCAAGAGTAGGAAAGAGACTTGTCGTTTTGCGTGAGGTGATTGGCTGGTTGTAGCTGGCGTCAGGGAGAAACATCGCGTATTTCACCTTGAAACCGGGTGACTATATGCGTAAAATGCGCAAAAATGCACTTTTAAATAGTCACAGATTAGTGGCATAGCAGCGAGAGTAGAGCGTGGCCTAGTAAAGTTATTCGATTGAATTTTGTCGGACGAGAAGAAGTGGCATAGTATCGAGAGTGGAAGTAACGCGGTGGCATAGTACCGAGGTTCAGGGAATCCCGAATAATATTTGAAAAAAATTTCAAGAGCTCACCAGTGTAAACCATTTTATTTTCGCTGCTAAATTGAGTTGCTAAAATGGAAACAAAGTTATAATAATCATCAAGCTCGTGCTTGCTCGAAAAAGGATGCATTTAATTTGTTAACGTCATATTTCACTTGCCAAGCGTTTCTGCATAAGGTTCGGCGGTGCAATCTTACAATTAGAAAAATAAAATTTTACGGTGAATATTTCATTGAAATATTAACATGTCATCAATATTTCATTCAAAATTTTGAGATATAATGAAAAGCATGATTTCTCACGCTAAATTGTTTTTCTTTTCAAAAGTATACCTGGAAATTCATCTCCATCCGGTGAAAGGTGTATAGTGCCTCCTTTGTAAATGTAAAATTGACAATAGAAAGCGATTGTAGAATCAATTGGCACTAAATTGCATACAAACGTTTATGTAACTCACTTATCCGGATTTCTGTTCACGAATATATGGATACATGTTGTATTGTATTATGTATACAAGATCACGCAACATTTAATTTTCTCCTATCGGTGAAATTTCTTTTTGAAAAATTTCGATAATATTTTAAAACAAATTAATCCAAATCATCATCATCAAGTAAAAACCATATGTTTATCTTTTATGCTATCATTAACCCATTAAACAACATTAAGCTCATAAATTGAGAGGCCTGCGACCTAAATTGTCGAAGAATCGGATGACAAAATCTCAACGTAGATAAACTGAATTTTTTTACGAATGTTCGAGATCAGTGTGCATTGCTGTGGACGCTTATTTCTGTGCTCCAACGTATTTGAATTTAATTCACTCACACCTCGTTATAAATTACACCGTTTTGGAGTGCAAGTGTAAAATGACCAATTAAATTAATTTTACTGATTTTAAGATTAACTTTACAACCATTCGAAAGAACTCGTCTTCCCAATTCACTCGACACCTTGGATCGGATAATACGATCAAATCTCAAGGACTCTTGATATTCACCTTTCACGGAGGCGAGATTGTCCATTCATCCAACTCCAGCAAATTGTCATCCTCTTCAGACTAGAGTTCGCTTCATACGAGCCAACGCACGCAGGTTAATTTATCATTGATCGATCAATAATGTTCTCACCTCCGCGTGATTACCTTACATATGAAGCTCAGCGATGACGGTCACGTCTATTAAATTTGTCGGTTGGAGGATAATCACGAAGCACGACACATTAGCTGCTTTATTTATCATTATACTGTTCACATGAAATGTGACGTGAACCCTGACTGCTGATAAACTTACAATTATCGATAATGACGAAATGCCAGGAGTTCGCTACATCTATCATTTATTCAGAAATGATTATTGTTTATTTATTATTTAATTTATGTGCACAGACTAAAGTTCTTTACTACAACGGAAAAATGATTGTTTCAATATTGCTTGTATTGATTGGTCACACGGGAGACATTAGGAGTTTGCCTTCACTCAGTTACGTTTATCTTGTGATAAATTTATTTAATAATTTTGATTTTTGTTGGTCCCATTCAGTGAATGTTGATTACAGATGAATATTGCAAGCGCATGATGATATCATACTCCACGGTTCCTTGAGTATTAAGGGATTTTCATTCATTTGATTTACGATATACTAACAACATTCCCAAAACGGGGGTCAATGAAGAGCATTCAGAATAGGTTCGTATCGTAAAGATGGTTAATGAATTGCCAACACAACGATTATTGCATACGCGACGTATATCATTATTATCGTGGTCGACGTCCTTTAGCGATTGCTATAGATATGAGAGTTTCAACTAGTCATGTTGAAATGTTCGCTGTCTTAGTAATAATGTATTTGTTATATACAAAAGTTTAAACGATAAACATGGAGTGATGTACAGGTTAAAGCTAGGTACACTCGTGGGTTAACAATGGCGGATGCATCCTTAATAAATGACATTTTACGGATTAGGAATTTCGAAAGTTGTTCTCCAACTATTCGCTTATAAAAAGTCGCTTCACATCTTGTGGTGTGGCCATAAAACCGCGCTCAATCAGCGCAACCATTATAATGTCCATAAAAGTGAATGCATAATCACATTCTAGTTTGATACCTCATCAATTTTCAAAAACATTTGAAACACAAATGTTCCATTCTTCGAACATACCATGCCGGATGTGAAAATATTAACGAATTTATTTAGTTTGTAGAATAGCATGCAATATACACAACAGAAGTGGAATGGAGAGTCCCCTTCTTTGGTGCTTATAGATATAAACCATGAGAGTTCAATCTGGAGAGCTAGCAGTGGCCGATGATGAAACAAGCGATCTCTCTGCAGGACACCATTGAAAATAAAGAACCTGCTAAGTTGATACATTTGGATAACGATGCTGTCGTGTGAGTTGACAGAACGACGTTGATTATAACTTTTAAAACTGATCCACGGGGTTAGGGTTTCAGATGTTTCCTTGAGGTTGGTATTTGGAGACTTTTCGATGATTGAATACACCCAAAAGCGAGCGGATGTTTGCAATAAGGTCTTTGTATTTTGTGGGTAGACGGCCTTTATGAACTTTAGAGCTCCAGTGACCCGATGCTTTTTAGGGTGCTGGACACCCATCTTCACCCTTTCCACATTCACTTGAAGCAATGTCTCTGAGTCACACACACAGGCGTGCCATGAGTTGGACTTGATTGCCAGAGGCTGTGACAAGCGTGTCACTAGATTATTTTCAAAATTGCAAGTCAATCCCCAGAACCACTTCCACCATCACGATCTTAGAACATTATTAATGCATTTATTATTATAAACTTTATTTAATTTTCATGCAAACTCACGCTTCATATGTGACGCAAATTTTACTGCAAGATAACGGACGTAGACTTAACCATTAAAGATAAATTTACAAGCAATTACTGGCGGAGCTAGGCTTAAAACACCCTTCTAATATAGTATTGCGAAGCCATTTTCATAAGCTGGTACAATATTGCTATAAACTGATTACGATTCTCTAACTTTACGTCAACAATATATTTGCTCAATTTCGTTAAAATTCGAAGCCAGTGTTATATAGGAATCTGAAGAACAACCATGTTGTTCATGGAAATACATAAAATAAAAGATGTATCAATTTATCATAGCTCACTATTTCTACCTGTAATTTAAAGATTTTTATTATTTAATCAGAGAATCGATTATGCATGCCAGCGGTCTAGTTTATGGATTAGATACATACGTTGTAAATCAGCATTAACTGTTGAAATGGAAAATGAATCACTATCTTATAATGACCCTTAATATGTATTTATATAAACATATGGAACGGAATTTATTACCGAAGTTAGATACATACAAAAACTTATCGATTAACCTAGCGAGTAACGTATTTGAAAATATAAACATGGTCTTCAATTTAGTGCTTGACCAAGAATCACAATGTGAATCTGTGTTCGAACATCATGGTTCGTTGAACGAACCCTATGTAACGGTGGCATTAAAGTGTAACATTGTTTAGCGCTTATCCACTGTGTCAAGGCTCACTGAACCAAATCTTACTGTCTCCAACTAATGACGGCGAAAAGCCTGAATGGTAATACATAAGTGCCTTGAGTGCTCGACCAAGAATCACTATGTGATTCTGTGTTTGAACACCGTCGTTCGTTGTACTAACTCTATGCATCAGTGGCAGAAACCGGCAGTGGTGTGTAATTGCCGGGGATGTGAGCAACACATTACTTTGGTATTCAATGTTTACCAGATTTTTTGGCATTTAGTTACCAGGCGTAGTAGTAAGCAGCTTCCCCGATGAAAACAATCGATAAACTTAACGCAAAAATTCCCATCGTATTGTGCGATATACTTCGCGACTCAACATATATTCCACTTACTTACACACATTAAACAATTTCGGCAATTATCATTCATATTTTTAAAATGTTTATAATTCAAATTCAATAAACCTTAGGCAATTTTTATGTCTATGAATTGAAGTATCGATTTCTTCTTCTTCCTAAGTCTATGTAATCATCGGTTTTATGTGCTATTTTCTGGTATCATCCTTATGATAGAATAACAAATAAATATCCCGCTAGACAAAGTTATAATTCAATGCTAGATTTGACAATATTGCTTTTACCGAACGATAAATTGAGCTGCGCGAAAGATTATTCAATGCTACTCAGCCAAGGCTGAGCTAGGCTATATATTTTAAGAGATGACGGTACCTTCGATGTATTCTTCATCCGTGAGCAAACCTGTGGTATGTAAATAACATTTTACATCGGAGGTCATTGTGATATTTGGTAAAAGAAAAACGTTCATTTATTATCACGTCATATACGTATATTGTGATATGGTTCAACCAATAGCTGTGTAAACTATGAAATGCAGAGTAATCGAAATGTTGTTGAATGAGGGAATTTTATATATATTGCTCTGTATTATTACACCATATTTCACGAAACGAAAAAATCAAACAGTTGTTTACATTCAAAGAATTACAAAGTTAGATTTGAAAGTCAATGTTAAATGGAGTTGTTAAAATGACCCTCGATATTCAATCGCAGAACCATGAAGTGATTTTTCGTCAAGTGTCCAGAAAGCTTAAAAGGGGCCAATAAAGTGATGTGCGCACATCCTCTTCAGTTACACACCACAAACGGTTCACTGTCTTTACATGATGACGGTCAGGTTATATTCCGTATATGTGGAGAATGTGAGCACAACATTTTGCTGGTCAATTTTAAGAGTCACAGGAAGTTACCCGAATTCCATTCGTGATTGTGTAATTTGAACATGATGGTGCTTTCTAATGACCCAATTTAAGGTTGTCATTGAAGTTTAATGTTTCTGCCAATGTTATTGTGTTAAGGCTTACTGAGCTTAATTATACAGTCACAACCTGATGGTCGACAAACAGCCAGAAACCAGTTGTGAAGTGCCAGTGATTGCAAATATGCAGACAATTAATCGAAGTTACATGATACAAAATAATGATTGCCATTGGTTTATTATTACTTTTAAAAGTACTAGTAATATTAGTATTCATATTTTGAGTCACTGTACCACCATGACAAATCAAAATGGAACGCCATCCATTGACTTGAATAAGACTTTTACACAACACGTAAGGGAACCGTGCATAGTAGATCTTATCATATTTACAAAATATTTCATAACTTAAACCATCCGTTTATTTAATTAACCGTATCCTGACTACTAATACACCGTGTACTCTAATCGATTAGAGACATCAATTAAGCCGTCCAATCTACACTTAAAACCAGTCTTACCAAACCGAAGTATAGTTATTCCAAAGTGTTAATGCTGCAAACTCCTAAAGATTACAGTCCAATTTCAATTACTTCTGTCATGGTACGTTGTCTCGATAATATCTCAGGTAAAAGGTGGTTTAAACACTTCGAACAGCGGAAAAAGCAAAACGCTTTTCTTCAATGCGTTGGATACTACGAAGCAACAGTTGTACTACATGCTATTTTTGCCTACCCACAACTCACGGTATACCGGTTTCGGTAGTATATAGTATAGTTTTGTCGAAAGCTTTTGACTCGGTTTCTCAGGAGACTATTCTCCACTCTGGGGATAAATTTGGTGCTGCGCAACTGCTATTAAGAATATTAGGAATTCTTATAATACAGCATCAAAAATTGACCAATGATGTTTGCATTAAACGAAAAAAGATGTTAAAAGAAGTGTTTCACTTTTATCGCTGTTGTCAATTATGGTAATCGGCCAGATTTTGGAATTGTCTGATCTAAGTCTGAACGTGAAAGTTGCGAGGCAGTTAATCGCTTATGCAGATGATCTGCTTCTATTTGCTAGTACATGAGAAATCTCACAAGCAATTTCGAAAAATTACTATCAGGATTTGTTGAGGCTGGACTAACGGTTATCGTTCCGAAAAACCGTGTGTTGAATTTGGTGGTAAGCAAGAATCTATATATAATTACTATAGTATCAGATAATGTTAAAATAGCTTTTGAGGACATCAAGGCGCTAAATGTAGAGAAGATCTTTCTCTATTGTTTTGATCAATTTAGCACTTCACCAAAATTTTCAGTCAATGTTCTTCTTCAATATCATGTGTACCTAGTTAATTCAAGTTTGATACCACTAAAGCCACAACAATTAATTAACATGCTGACATGAAATGTAATATCGACGCATTACAAATTTCTTCTGACTAGGTGCAACACAGAAGAAAACTACGAAGAGTTTTCGAACGTGCTACTTAACAATCAGAAAGAAAATGGCAGCTTCTCATACCGGGCACACTATTTTATTTTGTAACACACCAATGTAATCTGGTAGTCTATCAATTTCATATTTTACTGTGGCTATCTAGCATATGCGCTTTTTTGTTCATTGAAAATCACTGATTGCTAAAACAAAGGAACACGAACGTTTTAAGCAGGTTGATTCTATTGGTTTCAAGGCCGGATGTCGATTTTTCATGGCGTTGGTTTTGCACGCTTATGTTCAGAGCGAACGATTTCATGAAAAAATGTAAATATTTTATGAATATATTTTATTTGACATTGTCAAGGTCGTTCAATCTAGGCACACTAAAACTCGCACTCGCTGACTATATTCTTCCAAAATGTGCTCGAGAGTTCACCTTTGACGAAACCATTGAAACACTCACGACAATCTTTGAAGAACAATCATCCTTATTCAGCATTTGTTACAACTGTCTCAAACTGATGAAAAAGGAAACAGACGACTACACTACGCATGCTGCTATCATCAATTGAGAGTGTGGAAGATTCAAGTTCGGTTCAATGACACCAAATCAGTTCAAATGCTTAATCTTCGTTTGCAGTTTTCAATCACCAGCAGACGCAGACGTTCGAACAAGAATTCTGAACAAACTGGAGCACGAGCCAGAAATTACCCTTCAAGACATAGCAGCCGAATGTCACAGAATGCTGAACCTCAAGCATGATACCAAGTTGATTGGAAGCGCCGGACAGAAAATAGAGCCTCAAGTGTACAGGAACACAGCAGCACACAGTAGTTCACAAGTCCTCCCAAAAAGTGATTGAAACCCAAAAGTGCCTGTTGGAATTGCGGTGGATGACACTATTCGAAAGATTGTCCGTTCAGAACTTATAAGTGCCGCAGGTGCAAGCGCATTGGTCACAAAGGGTCACATTGCAGAACAAAATATCGAACCGGTGCAAAGCGTCTTCATAATCCTAAATCGAATGGGAACCGGGGCAGAATCGATGCTGTCATTGCAACCTTTGAAGCAGATTTGGAAAGCAGACGTAAATATGTCGCAGTGAGAATTCAAGGCATGACCGTTTCGTTGCAAATCGACACAGCCTCAGACGTCACATTAATTTCCCGCTCGAAATGGAAGTAGATTGGCTGCCCAACTGTCTATCCCACGGAAATAAATGTGCGAAATGCCTCTGGTGAACCACTGCGGATTGACGGACAACTTACTTGTGAGATGGATTTCAATAGCGAGCAAGCAACTGGTTTAGTTTACTTGACGCCTAATGATAAACCCGATTTGCTTGGAATAGATTGGATCTACCGGCTAAATTTACTTAGTCTGCCTTTGAAAGATCTGTGTTCAACAAAAACCGCAACTGTTTGCCAGACGAATTCTTCATCAAGAACAAATCGACAGTTGATACGCAAACATGGTTACGTATCCGGAACGAATCGCATCAAGGTGACAAAGATTCTGCATAGCAGACAACTCCCAACGCAGTCTTTCTAAACGCTGCTAGGCTTCCAAGAACAATCAACACTCGTAATGAACAACCACGCAGGCAGCAAGGTAATCGTCGCGAAAACCGTTCTTGGAACTATAAAGAAAGCAAATTTATTCGTGGCCGTTTCACAAGATCAAGCGACTATAAAGAGTAACCGATTTGCGGTACAGGTGGTCTACGTGGCTCTAAGGCGAATGCTTCACGGAAAAACGCAACTCATGGTTCACGAAAGCAGTATAACAATTCCCATGCGTCGGCACCGCATGTTTCCCAAAATGAACCTATCAGCACTGATGAACAAAGGCAAAGAGTCGAAAACCGTCTTGCTGAACAACATCGCACAGACGAGACACTAGGAAGAAGATACCCAACACGAAGAAGAACAATGGTTCAACCATTTTAAATCAATCCAAGAAACAAGGCGTACATAGACCGAAGGTGAACGTCCTTTTTTCGCAGGGGGAGGTGTCAAGGTCGTTCAATCTAGGCACGCCAAAACTCGCACTGCTTTGGAAGTATTGATCGTTTTTAATCAATTGAACATAACTCGCCGATTTGAATCAATATAGCAGCTCGGCTTCAGTAGCTTGGCTTCACTTTCGTTCATCTAGTTGGTTAATTGTACATATATATACAAATGAGCTGTAAATAAAACGATGCATTCTGTCAGTCGTCTTTTACCACTTTCGTGAGTGTTGGGTCAGCCGGAACTCGCTCCAAAAACACAACAGACATCACTTCCGGACGTGCACGTATTAGCTTAATATTTTATCAAAATATTAATGCCATTTTGCCTTTTTTGAATAGAAATTACTTTGGTAAACTTAAAATTGCTTTAAATGTAATGGAAAATCAGCTTGCTGGTGAACTCAAGCGGTCGGATAATCAATTGAAAAATTCGGTGAACAATTAAGATTTCGCATTAATGTTTACCTCTGACTGCTAAATTGGATTGCCAATCGTAGGTTACTGAAATGAAATTCGCAATATTTTATTTAATTCGGTCATCTTGTCACGGAACATAGACGAGTGTTAATACAGGAAACATAACTATATGTGTTTAACACCACTGAACTTTAGTGGGTGCAAGAAACAAAATTACACTCCGTCTCGACAGAGTTTTGATATTTCCGTAGACTTTTTATTCGAAAACATTTGGCGTCATAAAATTTCATCTTATGTAGTTCATATTCTTAATTAAATCATTTATTCCAAAACCAATATTATGGTACAGGATTTCAATTGATTTCGAATATAATAACCAAGCTTTCTTCTAGTATAAGTAAGGTTAAATTAAATTTTACCTCCCGGCTCCATATTTTGTATAAAATCCCATCAAATGTGAACATGCGTTCATTAATGTCTATGTCTTATATTTGTTTCATTTATTTAGGATAATGAAATTGACGTTGGCAAGTTGACTATAAACAATTACACAATGATTAAAGTAAAGTGCATGCAAAAATTAAAATATAAAAAATATAACAATTCAGTGTGTTATTTTCAGATTATTCAAATTTCTAATTTGTGCATTAAATTTTTATGATGTATGAAAGTTGTACACACCTGTTTCTGCATTAACTAAAGACAAAGATTTCAGAACATGAGAAATTATTGAATGTTTTGCGAATCGTAAGTACGTTAACTTTCAATGTGGTCGTTCATGTTTTATTCTAAATTTTCATTCGGATCTAGTGTAGGCTATACTCATGGAACGTTTTAAAGACGGATTGCTTATAATTTATTAGGTAAAATGGAAATAGGTTCAGTTAAATTATATAATTGATTCCATGGTAGCCAATCAATAATTAAAATTGGTATAAAAATAATCTTAACTTGCGATTGAATTTATTGATATCTTTACGGTTTAAGCTTACCTCCAAATTGTTCCACTATGAGAAAAAGTTGTTTATTACTTGGGAAAAAGTATATTTTAGAACTCGAAAGAAGTGTTTTCATTATAAAACTACCTGCTCGAATACTTGGCCAAAATAAAACCACCGAAACTGCTGAATAGGTGGAAATGTTAGGACAAAAGCACACAGTATTAAAAAGGTATATAAAAATTCCAAATTACCATTGTTCGTTTTCACAGAAACTAAAAATATGAGGATTAATTCAAACATTCAGCAAACGGGAACGTATTATGAGATAAGTCACGAGTCTTAGTTGATCAAACACAAAACTAATTTAAAAAACACAAATGCAAAAATATTTAAAATCAAACTAATGGCAATGAACTTTAAATTCCGGATATTGTAACTCACCGTAGGCAGGAATTACTGAGAATAAAATAATTCCGACGTGTTTAGTGATCTTGTCAAAAAATTATTGACGAATATGTAGAATGTGAGCCTGGGTGAGTAGTTACTTTTCATAACATAAAACTATATTGGATAAGGTTGTTACCACCAACCAGTTCAATCACAATAGCCCACACTCATGTAGACTGGGTTTGAAGCGCATGCGGATTCTGATCCTATTGCCCTTACCTGATGAGTACAAACAGCACGAAACCAATCGTGGAGTGTGTGTGATGTAGATGGATGTAAATGGATTTTATTGTTATTTAAATATTTAGGGTCAACCAGACATCACTGAAGTTTAAACCGAATTCAAATGTTGCCATTCAACAAATTTCATTTAAATGCTGATTCTGCAATAAATTGTACAAAGAAAAAAGTTTCAGTCACTTGTTTTGTAATCAATAACGTTTTGCTGTAACCCATGTCAATCATCGATAAATTTACTTTTTTATTTGAAATCATTTATAAACGCGATTATCTGCATTTCAGCCAACTACAGGGTTATTAGGTGGTAAAGTTTCGGAGAAACAACTTCTTAACTCTCTACCATTTTTGAAGTAAACATTACATACTGAAAATGTATAAATATCAATGAAATTAATTCAATTTACATGAAACATTACCTGATTCCTCTCCGGGAGTGTATTCTACTGCAATCAAGCAATATACTTATTTTTACAAAATATATATCGGAAATGTATTGCTTTATTAACAGAACTGATCCTCTTTTCTTCTTCATAATCTACTTAATGAATGAACCAATGGAACTAGGACTGCAAAATAAAACAATTTATGGAAAAACTTAAGGAAATGATGGATTTCTTCTCGGTATTTCTTATCTAGCTGTACAATACAAGCGTAAGAAAATAGAAATGGATCTGATCGGTATCAACCATTGAACCAAACTCAATTTCATGTGTTGTTATTTGAAATATTTTGGACGATATTGGTGTTGAACTAGGTAAGACAAGATCACGCACTAGTCATAATTATTGTTTAAATAGTTTTTTGTGCAATCGCCTCATATTTTTGCATTATGTTCTAGCCAATTTTGATTGAAATGTTGTTAGGAAGCAAGCAAACAAACGGGAACGCCTGTCTAGAATTTACTCGTTGGTCTGTGTTAATCACATTAGATGAATTTGAACCATTCACATCCTTAGAACAGTCTTTTTCTTTTTTTTCCAGCTTTTCTAGCTTCCTCATAATTAAGCCAATGTATAATGCTCCACAGGAACAGGTGAATTGATAAATACATATTGAAGTTGTCTGACGTGGTAGTCGGTCATTAAGCTGGAGTCTGAATATTGGCCTATTGGTGATGGTTTTGCCGCAATTCTCAGAAGTGAACGTACTTTGAACTATTTATTAAGGTCTAAGCTTTAAGGAGTCACTAGAGTCGTCGCCTTCGAATTGAAGCAAACGATTTAAAGTTCTGTCTTGTAATGTTGTTATAGATATTCCTTTTGACATTGAGTGCATATATCGTACAATGAGACACGACGGATAGCCATTTCTGATTATAAACTGCTTTTCAGCGCAAGATCTTCAACAAAATTCTATTCAGAGCAAATTTGAGTTGCTAGCTTGAATAGTTTATGCATCATATTTTGGTTAATCTTCATTTCAATAGCGCTCGTGAAATGTGTATACTGCCTGGAGCAAGTTGTTCTCCGGACTAATCCAAGGTTAGTCCAGATTTGTTGTAAGTAAAATGCCAACAAATGCTCAACGTTTGTTGTTTTTAGGTTCGTAAGTAAAAGGCTGTTAACATGTGTATGGTTAATGATATGTGAGCAAGGTTTCGATGTCCAAGTCTCTAATGCAATTAACGAGTATATTTGAGTCGTAGAGACGAAACCATGGTAACCCGTATATGTATGACGAAAAATCTTGCATTGTAATTGACGTTGTAAGTTCATTTTGTATCTTTGAAGTAGCTCTCTCAACATGTTGATTGAAACGGGAAAATAGAAAATTTGACGCGCAATTGCATCACACAAAATCTAAACGTTTTCTATCAGTGGTACATTTTTGAACAATAAAGAAAATACATTGATAATCTCGTCAACAAATGTGAAAGAATCGATCCGTTTTTGTTTGCGTCTTCATTCTGTTGTTGTAGCACAAATGTAAAGGTCGAACTTTAATGTGTCTCAATGTTTTCTTTCAAAATCCGGCATGAAGTCTTGTGCTTGAGAACAAATTTCTTCGAATGCAGTATCTTAATTTAGGTTGTTCAAGCGTTTCGGTTTATCCAAGAATTTTGGGCTGAGGGTAAACCTTCTAATGGTTATAAAACGTTGTATCTTCATATGAAATCGATTTCGATAGTAATTAGTCACAAATGTATTGTATGACCTTACAGTATGTCATGGTTCTTCGTGAAAACCCTATTTCACAGTGGTATACACATATTTTTGTTTATCACTATACCAGTGTTTCAAGGTTTACGGGAACTGATCTCACTGTCTCCACCTAATGACGGCAAACAGCCAGAAACAGTTATTTGTGTGTAAGGGATAGTGATGTGGGCACCAAAAAAATAATGACTATGATTTCTTATCCATCATTAATATGAAAACTGCGAAATGAGATGAATTGATTTTGGCTGAAAAATTCCATTTTCATGAGTAAAAGACAAAAAATTGCTAGATAGCATCTTCGGTGTTCAACATCAAATACGCACATAATCAAAGTAAGAATTGAATAATAAATAATAATAATAATATTCATTAATGACTTGTGATATTGAATAAAATGGTTCGTTGTGTGCAGGCTCTGATCATAAAATGATCACGAATAATTTGTCGCTGAAAGCATAAGCTGAGCATAAATAACACATTCCTCCTGTAAATTCTCGCTGTGTGGAATGATGTAAACAATGTCGACGCATCTTTAGGTTACATTCGGTGGGCCATACCAATCAGATAGGCTTAGATCGAACCATTCACTTTTCTGAAACAGATTTTATACAATCAACTCCGGGGATGTAGAAACATTAGTTTTTACTGTCACCGTGTCTCAAGGTTTATTCATCCCGAACTACAGATGCAGCATACTGGTAATCAGACAGCAGCTTAAAGACCGGATACCTGATTAGGCAATCTCCAAGTGCGTTTACCAATTTACCCGCTCGTGTTGTGAAGGATCTATTAGTCGTACGATGAGGAATTAGAAAAAGCGAATTTTCGAACATTAGTTTCATTATGCGTAATGTAAAATTGCTGTGAATGACGAAAAATGATGAACTCCGCATTATTAATGGATAAAATTCATTTTTCTCTCATTAAATTTATAATTAAATTGCTAACATATTATCATAAGCTCATCAATACTTATTTAAATGACGAACATTGTGACATATTGCTCACATCCCCATCCCTTACACTTCACTACCGGTTTCTGGCTGTTTGCCGTCGTCAGGTGGAGACAGTAAGATCAGGTTCAGTGAGCCTTGAAACAGTGGTAAAGTGGTAAACAAGGTTATACTTGTATGCCACTGTTACATAGGGTTCGTACACCGAACCATGGTGTTCAAACACCGAATCACAGCGACTCATTTTGTGTTGTGTAATGGATGGAGATGTGAGCAACACATTATTTTGGTCATCCATAAGCGCTTTGAGTGCTTGACCAAGAATCACTTTGTGATTTTGTGTCTAAACATCGTGGTTCGTTGTACGAACACTATGTTTCAGTGGAATACAAGTATAACATTGTGACATATATATTATTCAAACGTCATTGATAATTATTATGAATTCCAAAATATTTATAATTAATGGATACAATAAATATACCAAAAATCAAATAGATTGCTCATCTAGTAATGGGAAAAATTATTGGTAGACCTACACATAAATTCATCTCCATCTGTAATTGATGAAATTCGAACATATATTACTATTAGGAATTAATAGATTCGTTAAAATTAATTAAAAATTAACATGTCAGTGATATTCAGAATCCACGTTTCGAAATGTCGCATCATATTCTCCGTGAAATGCAGCGAATGTATCTGATATTTGGCTGTCATTTCATTTTCGTAAACTCTCAGGCGTAACTACCAAGTGTAATATTATTCAAGAATTGTTCTGAAGGCACGGTATTTTCATAATGCTTAAATAAATTCTCGGAAAGATTTCCATAATCAGTTTCCACAAGAATGTAACGCAACCTTAATAACTAGTCTCATATGTATTAACGGAAAGGTGTGTGGCTATACAAGTGTTCATTATTCCTCTTAAACGTTTGGTAGACTTTTGAAATCGTTAGTGAGATTTGCGGAGACCGCAATATCTTTAATCCTACATAATACCGATAGATTTAACCCTTCAAATGTTCTTCATGTAAAACTTTTATCGTTAAAAGTGAGGTATATCGAAATAGATAAGGTTCACATTTTGTTAGAAACACGAAACAAATATTGCGGAAGTGTGTAGGTGCTGCAGGATTTTCAGTATTATATCACTATCTGAGACCATTTTTATTTTGCTTTGAGATAACGAGCCCAGTGGAAGAAACAAATTCGTAATCATAACGAAAACACTGACCCATAAATTAGTTTATATCATTTTGTAATAGAATTATATATACCCAACCCAGAAACATTTGATGATTGGTAAATCAATTAAAATTTGTAAAATCACAGATATCTTATCAATAAATCTAATTAAAAATATTCGATCTTGATTTGCTTTCGCTTTTGTAGTGCGAGTAGTGTTGTTAATGGATTAAAGCAAACTACTGTTCAAATTTCTTTGTACGAAATCAATGATACGTTCGGTCATCTTAGCTTGTTAACGAAATTTGGAAATTGCACACCATAATGATATAAATGAAACCATCGTCTCCGCACTTGAAAATTATCGAACAAATCTTCATGGTTTAAGAAAGAAACAAATACATTTAAGCAGATGCATCGATTGTAACAACTACAGTGTTCAAAAATATTATAACATAATTACCGAAGTGTACCAGATGAGCATATAAACATAAGGATCTTACCAACATCAGCTAAAATCGGTAATATTGTAGAGTGAGGGAAAAGATCAAATTGCGTCAATTATATTAAGGCCATATTGCAATACTAAATCTAACGTCTTCCACTTTGCTTGCACATGACCCGAGCATCATGGATGCAATATTGTTTGCATAATTCCCCACGTTTCACATTCACTTTCGATAGCGTCTTAATTTCAACAAACGTTCTACCGTTTCAAATTAATCATATCCGTCCTTTCGGTGCTTTCTGCCCTTGCGCCATGGTTGAGTTTGTTATTCTTCATACCATGCGGAAGCTCAAGATAATCAATCAATACTGATGCACTTTACATCAGTATAATATCACTTTTAATGTATTTGTAATGGTCCGGATGGTCTCGAGCAATTATTATAAAAGCGCGTTCAAGTGTTTCATGTTTGGCCCGTAAGAACTTTATCAGACTCTGTATCATTGTTAAATCGTCATGGCAGGAATTTTAAAAGCAGACAGTTGTTTCTTCATTCAGTCTACATTTACATAAATGCTAAACGAAACGTAATATAAGCTCATTTGCATGCATTTTCATCACACACACACCATGACCGTTTCCGTGTTGTTTACACTCATCGGGTAAGGACAGTAGGATCAGGATCCATATTCTCTTGAAACAGTGGAAGAATCGTAAACAAATTGTTTTTGTATGACACTGTTTGATAAGGCTTGTACGACCAACCTGTTTAATCACACGAGTCCACACTCATGTAGACAGGGTTGAAATCCCTGACCATGAACGAAAAAGCTCATTTGCATGCATTTCCATCACAAAAACCCGAAGACCTGTTGGTCGTAGCAGCCTTATTCAACAGTTGAATACAAGGACAACTTGAAACGTAATATGCTTTGTCAAACTACTGAAAGCGGAAACAAGAAATTATTTGTAAATTTTCAATGTTAGCTATGTGAACAAAGATTTTTATCGTATCAAGTTATTGTTAAGTCCCTACTGAATAGGTAATCCAATAATTCATTCAGAGCTAAAATTTGCTTATTCATACGATGTTCGGTGTTGGAGTAGATCTCGTTATGATGAAACACAACATAAAACTGATTTCCTCATAGGCAATCATTGATTATTTTATATAATTTTTTACCAGCAACCAGATTTCATGTGTGCTCGTTCAACCGCATTTAGAAAAACGTAACATTCGGAACTCTATCTACATCATCGGCACAAATATTCACATTAACTGAATATGAACGCCACTCAAAATATAAAAGTGTTGAATGTTGATCTATATATATATATAAGCTAGAATGATCGTTGGGTTCAAAATGGAGTTTCAAGTCACATTCAATTCCAGACATAGATGACGCAAAATATGAATGTCTGGAGGATATCTTGCGGTGTTTAAAACGCGACGCCGTATTCGATGGAATCCAGATAAAATTAGTTGATTTTTGATGTAAAATTTATGAGAGATTAATAAAGACGGAGAAATCAGAAACTTAGAAATCTATTTACTTCTATCGCTACGATGACTTAAATATAATTTACTTGCATGATCACTTATCTAAGCTTTTACTTCTTACCTCATGAATAGGTGGCTGCTTTTATAGATACCAGAGAAATTTCGATGTTTGTAAACTTTCACTTTAGCTCCCTACAATCCAGTCTGTCAAAAGAACACATACTTGCAATATACTTATTTTTTTAAATAAATATTGATAACTTTGACTTACTTTGTGATACGACAGGCACTGGAATGTTTTAGAAAATAAAATTGTTATGGCTAGAATTGATCATAAATGAAAATTATTGTAAACAATTTGCGATTGTATACCACTGTTGCATTAGGTTGGTACGACAAATATGTTCAATCACAGGAGCCCAAACTTATGTAGTTAGGGTTTAAACCCATGACCATAAAAAGGCTAAATTGCACGCATCTCAGTCACACACACCATCTTTTTCCAACAGTGGCATACAAGCACTATTTGTTTACCATTCTTTCACTGTGTGCATGCAAAAGAGCATTTTGTTCACGGTCATTGCTTTAAACACAATCTACATTTGAGTGGAGTGTAATTTCGGGGGATGTGAGCAACACATCCCTTTGGTCAATCTACATTAGTTAGACTCATGTGATTGAACAGGTTGTTGATACCAACCTTTACCTTTACCAATCTTTCACTGTTTCAAGCGCATGCGGATTGTCATCTTATTGTCCGTATCTGATGACTGCAAACGGCACGATACCGGTGATGGTGGTGTGTGTGATGGAACTGCATGCAAATGGGCCTAGTTGAAAATTACTGTCGAGTGCCCACAATTCATTTAGACACTATAATTGTGAAAAGGTTAAAACATACTTAACAGCTTAAAATATTATAAGGGAATTCCCGCTTCTATGATGACATGGTATAAAGAAAGTCCATTTAAAACCAGATGACAGTTGTTCAAACTCATTCAATTTTGCAACCTCGAGAATCCCATGCTGGTGCAAATCTTTCGATGAACTCATGTAAAAAATGGTTTACTACAACCGTCGTGATTCAACTTCACGAGCCAACTGAGCTTCAGGTTTGTGAATCCGTAGTTTGCGATTTGCTTTCTATTGATGAAACTGTAGGTACTGAGGTGCTTGCGAATCCGTCAAGAAAACGATCAACATGAATTAGAATGTTCGAAAAAAGATGCACACTTGTGCGCATCTTATTTCAACTGTTCAATTATATGCTTCAAATCTAGTAAAATGTTGGTATTGATATTTAGATGTAACGTTGTTTCGAATAAACGAAAAATTGCAAATGTGAACATGCGCATGAACAGAATAATAAAAGTCATTTTAGTGAAGTAGACAAAAATTTAATTTAATCTAATAAATCAAGAACCCACGGAATCTGGTATTTTGCATAGCTGAAAGAGAAAGATATAGAAGCCAACAGTTTGACATAAGCACAAAGATATTGATAGATTAAAATTCTGAGTCCATAGAGGTTATTTTAAACACAATATTTGTGAAAATTCATTTGTTGTTTCCAAGCTTTATTTTTAATAACATTTATTGTTATTCATGAAAAAATAAAAAAGTAGGTGGTTTGCTGTTATTCGAACGGGAGCATGGACGGATATGCTTCATCCATCAATTAGAGATTTTTGGGTCCTTAACTTCAGATATGCCCCTACTTCATTTTATGATATTTTTACACAGATTCGATAGTTGTTTTGCAGTGTATTTTTCGTGAAATTAACTGGAAATCGTTAGTTCAGACTAACCGTTCTCTTTGACGTAAATCATTGCAGTGAATGGTGCACCATGTTTAATTGTTAGGAGGCAACAAACACAGTGTTTAAACCACTTTGAGGTGGCGATCCAAAAGAGACAGTCGCAAATACCTACTAAATTTTAATGTTTGCAACGAATTTCAGCATTTGTTCAGGGTTGGCTGTTATTAATGTGTGTATATTGGTTTCATGTTGGTAAATTTTTACTATAACACCAAACACTACACCGTTTATTATCTTACTTTCCGTGCCACATCCCCAAACGATAATGCCTAACTCTCAAGCATTAGTCATCTAATGTTCTGATCTGATTAGCTTACAGAAACACGTTTCCAATGCCACCAGTGACATGTTAAAATGGCCTATCCTAAAAAGAGATTAACATATTTATAACCATCTGATACGAAACAACTACTACCAGCATGGTTGGCAGCATGATGAACGAAGAAAAAAAATATTGTGTTCCAGGATTTGGTGAATATTGAAGTTTTTAACTATTTACCATATAACTAGCCACATGCGCCGCGGGATATTTTTGGCATTGTTATCAAAAACAACTCTAGTTGCTTACTCAAATGCTTGAGACAAGAAGACGTTGTGCTTTGAAGACCACAAATGCAACGTATAGGTTTTTCAAGTATATGCACTTTGATATGAACTACAGCAGCAGTTCTTCCTACAAATAACGATAAATCTATTGATTTGAATTGTAGTGCATTTTCTCTCTCGGATCTACAAGTGGGTTAACAAATTAGCTTATATATAAAGTGCGGTTCTATATCTGAAGATGAGCTTAGACGTGTCCGGGAAAATTCTGCAAAGTTACGAAAATGTTAGCATGTATTTCAAAATGCAATAAGGATTATGCTAAATGTACATCTAAACATCGAAGTTCTGGTTATCGATTAGACAAAAATGGTTCCCATATTATTATTGTGGCTCCAATTATCCTGCCATACTAATCGTAACTTATGAATCCGTTATTACCTTCACATCAGATAATTTATCATTTTCTATCTATATTTGGTACATGATATGTGATTTTAGGCAAAACTGGCTAAGTTAAATTTAGTATGCGTTTCGAGAGTCGATCTAGCAACAATAATTAGAATTGTGGATTCGAACTTCAATTTAATCAAGATGAGTGTCCCGACACTCAATGGTATATATTAGCGGGTATTCACACGCATCTGAAATTCTATGTACGAACATCAAATAAATGGTAAATTAGCAAATATATGAGATAACAGAGCTTGGTCTTTATATTTATGGCTTTGAAATTGATAGAAAATGAAACTAACATGTTTGAATTGGCAGATATCTTCGTCCTTATGTTCAGATGAAAATATTTATATTAATGGCACGAGAACTTAATAAACGAAAACTTTATAAAATAAATAATTTACAAATATATAACTATGTGAGAAATAAAAAAATTTCAATGAAGTATCAAAAAAGTTATCAATTACACTGCTTATGAGCAGAAGTAAGCGTGAAACTCCAGTCCGATGTGGGCTGTTTTGATTAATTGTGGGAAACTTTCGGTAGAGTTAGTACTTGTGAGTAGTGACAAAAAAATAATGAATGAACTTTACAAGACCTATAAGTTATAATATATCCTGACAATTTTTAGTATCTATGAATACTATATATATATGGTACACATACGACATATCCAAGTATTTTATACTAGTTGTTTTACGTTCAACCGTTGGTTTGATGGGCGACTTGATCGCTTAAACACTTGATTTCCAATAGTTAAAATTGTAGTAGCAGAAGTCATCGATCATTTATAAGCTTTCTAACATTACACTTAGACGAATTATGTGAATTTGTATCAGGTAATTATTTTTTGTTTTACGAGCCAGATAGATCATTACATTCACACGAATACTATTCAGCACTCTATCCGTCTAATTGTCGATTATAAAAACTCTGTTTATCCACTTGAATAAGGTTAAAAGATGATGAAATTTTGAGCAGTAATAATAATGTAGAAAAGCAGAATTGAAAATAAATTTTGATTCAAAATTAGATCCGTATTCAAACTATTATAACTTTTAAAGAGATTAATCACCTTCCACATTGATCATTACCCATGTACGCTCAGTCAGATTATTGAAAACGCTTCACAATGTGAGCAAGGTGATAGGTAACTGATCGAGAAATGTTATGCACGTTTGGCGCATAATTGTTTGAAATGAAATATGAAATAAATTAAAACGTAGTGTGTTTGAGTCTTGGTGGCATAATTCCAACTTCTACGTTCAATAAAAATACCTTTTGAGAATGATTAATGAAATCACCAATTTCTTACGAAAAAAACGTATTCAGATAATACAGTGTTCGATAGTCTGGCGCTTTCTGCGCAAGTTTTAACACCATGCCGGAGTTGAAGATTATATACAACTCATATCGCCCGGGAATAACGCGCATATTTCATTTTATCCGTTTAAAAAATATACTTGTCCCTGGAGGATTTGAAAACTGTTTTTTGAAAAAGCATTCTCTGTTCACAACTAAAACCCAACTTTTGCAATCGACATAATGGATCGTTGATCAACTCAACTCATCCGTTCAAGCTTCTGAGTGTTGATTTAAAAGGAACGATATCTTTTCCAACCTCAAATGTTTTTTATCATCAATTATCAAAGAGTTTTCTCGTTTTCCGTTCGCTTTCTAATGTTCCGATATATCAAATGATACTGTCATTTCACAGTTCATTTAACTGTTTTGGCTTTCAGCGTGCCATCTTGCGTACACTCTGATCATGCTTCATCATTCATGTTTACCATGATGAAATCCTTTATAAACATTCAAGGTGTGGCCACAAGCAGATCTACGACGTACATAAGGCAACGTGAAGTGTAGGTGCACAATATTGAGTGCTTCCTTCTCAAACACACAAATGGAAAAACAAATTACTCAAACATATATTTATGGTCGAAATTTCAATTCTCAATGTCATAATGAAATGACGTTTGCAACTCATTTGAAACACATGAACGCAAACGTTTATACGCATATTCTATAATATTGTAAGGCTGTTGGTTTTTATCACCATGAATCTTGAATCTTGAATTTTGAATCATGAGATGAATATTAAAATTGCAAATTAGCGAAAAGCGATTTATCAATGAGTACCAAACTGCGTGCTGAGTAATTTTTGTTTTGGATTGGCAAATGTTTTCTCTCAAACTAAATGTGACTCACCTTTTACCGATATGAGCACTGAGCAATATCAATCATAATATTAATAATCTTTTCTGTTATGGCGACCACACACCAAGACAAATTAATTTCGAAATTGAGAAAATGATTTTCAAGATTTTCTTGAAATAATTTTTAAAAAATATTAATTTTATTATTTTAACACGTTGTGCTGTGTAATATGATGGTGTATCCATTTGAACCAACTGGTTTTTTTCGAAAAACGAAGCAATATAAAAAATAATTATGATGGATTTAATGTTGGTAATATAATATGCATTTTATGAATTAGACTCTTTATGATAAATGTGCATTAATTCAACTTAAGCATTGAAAATCACCTGAAATTACTAATACTCATGAATTAGGTTTTCTTTTTCTTATTCATATAGTTACAAAAACCGATTGTAGAGAATAGAATGACGGCTCATTTCTAATAAACAGAAAACTAGAGTTTCAACGATAATCCCCTTAAACACATCTGTTCGAGATTAATCGTGATTTGCTTAAAAAATCATATTACTCGAGTTGATTTAATTTAACCAGGTTCTATTCTATTCTTCACGGGAATTTTTTTAATCTACAGTAGACCCATGGTCTTATAAAACCATAAGAGTAAATTTATGCGATATATCTGGATTACTATTCAAGATTGTAGAACATAACAATGAAACGTGTAGACATAAATGAAAGGCTTTCCGAAATCACTTACCAAATTTGCCTTTAATCTCGACTGTATTAGAAATTAATTTTTCACTAGGTCATTTATAAATTGAGATTTTCAATTCAATTACGTTTGCAATTTCCAGCAATTTCCCTTACGATATTTAAGTCCGAATCAAATGATGCATTATGAAGAGAAAGTCAAAGAATTATATTTATGAAAAAACAACATATATAGGGATTTGATTTTTTTTATAAATTTAAACGTGATTAAACAAAGTTATACTTGAACAATGTGTAATCAACTGCACTGTTTCATAATCCAACGTAAAATATGTCCTAGTCTTATCGCTATGAACCAAATAATTAAAGGTTAAAAATAGCAATATTATCTCAGTAGTATATTTAAATCAAACGGATTTCGTTACTAGCTGTCCTGCAAACTTTCAGCTCACATTTCAAAAACGTAACTGTCAAATACATAAATCTCATATGTTCACATAAAATAATAATCTATATTTTTGGGTTGTTACACCGAAGAAATATCCAAATAAGCCAAATCTTTTATAATTTAGTTTATAAAAGTTGAAAGATAGGAAGCAATTTTCACGAAAATGATATGCAGGTTGAAAACTAATAAGTGAAATCATGCTATTAAATTATATTTTTTTAATTCTAAATTATGATGAGATGTTTCAGGTAAATCGAACAAAATGATATTGTTAAGCTAAATGCTTTTTAGACCATTACAACTTTGAATCACTTTGAATCACTTTGAAATCAATTTATTGAACGGTCAATGTAAAGCTAACAAGATTATACAACTGTTACAAACAAACACCGCAGCATCATGTTTATCCTCTAAGTTGTAATGGAAATGATAGCATGATCATTATACTTATGGGGATGTTTAAAATTAAACTTTGATATTACTATGTATGATCGGATTGAACACAGTGTACAGAAAGTTTTAAATGAATAAATTTCAAACATGTATTATTATGATGATAAATAGTATTTAAAAAATCCTCAAAGACACACCTGTGACGTAGCAGGGATAGTCTTTTTCGACTGTTAGATTTGACAACGAATATATTTTTTAATGTTTTGTTTGAAATAAAAATCATATTCATACAAATTAAGGCAACGACATATGATCTAAACTCTTATCCGTATACGTTATAAAATAATCAACTGCGAGTAATTTCATGCCGTTTAGTTAGTGATATCTAGCCCTATAAATTTGATTCATCAGAATGTTCTACGACAGGATTGCTTTCACCGGTTTATCAAATGTTTACATTTCACTCAATATCGGCAACCAAACTTGTACGCTCAAGGCCAAATAATTATCAACCCCGCCCAAGTGAATCTTGAAATAAAATCTGATGAGTGGACTAGTTCGCAGCGAATTTGCATTTTTATGTCACGTTTCATATTCAAACACATCTATATTATTTTAACTAAGCAGTCTTCAATGCAGTTTCTTCGAGTACAGCATGTCGAAAAACGTAAAGCATTTGAGAAACTCTGAATAATAAAAAAATTGATCTCCAGTTATAATGTTTAGTTGAAGAAATTCCTGAAAATATTAAATATTCATTTAATCAATTTAATTTTAATCCTTTTTAAAATATTGTACACAAAAGTGATCTAATACTGCCAAAATGTGTTTATCTCTACGTAAATATGGCAACAATCCCATAAAAAATGTTCAAAAGTAAACATGCCGGTAACGTCGCATCCTTTATCAATTGGATCTGCAAAATGTTTTTGACATAAAATCTTCAATCTGTGTAATGTTATCTTTAAATAGATATATGAATTAAGCGATAATTCTGTAGTAGAGACTGTTTCGTACATGCGAGTTTTCTTCCTCTGACTAGAACATCCACACTTTCTGGAAGAGAATTGCGTAATATTCGAGATGTTTTATAGAAATACTCATAATATCTTATGAATATATTTTTTATTTTGCAACGCTCACTGTCAGCAGCTCTGGTTTTCACTTTATAAGAAATATTGTATATACATTTGAAATGTTTTATTGTCTCATGATTAGCATTCTCTATGTTCACTTACATAGAACAATGATGTTTGAGTTAAAATTTTACCGAACAATTACCAATTGATAAAAAAGGTATACTATTTTATTAGGATCGTACGAAGAATCACGATGTTCAAATACAAAGTCGCAGAGTTGTTGATAAAACGTTCAATTTGTCTATAATGTACAATGCCTACATAATCTGCGACTACAATTTCAAGATTTGCTGAACAACCGTATCATTTGAACCAGCGTATTTAACTTGCGGTCAAATAAATAATGATGATGAATAATTACCAAAACAAAATTTCAGGGACATTTGAGCCACAATGCAAACTTTTTATTAAATATTATTAAAGTAATGAATATTTCAAGATAATTTAGAAATTAAGGTTTTGAACGAGCGTTATGTACGTCTCACTGTTTCATCAATCTAAGAACAGCAATTTCCAACCAAATCAATAACAATGACTGCTTCGAATAAAATGAATCTTGCAGTTTTGTGAAAGTAAAACATTTATTCAATCATTTATTATACTCCGTTTTTAAGAAAAGTTTGACAAACCTTGTTCAGTTTCCTGATTGATACCAACTGCGTGGATCAAATTTTCAAAAATATTCAATTATACTAAAACTCATGATCATATATCATCAATTGGTGAAATACGGACGTTTATTTATTTTCGATAAAAGTACGGCACAACGCCAATGTTCAATTCGTGACGAGGTAAAAAACTATCATTTTTAATTATATACCATACCTTCAATGAGAAATATTTCACATTTTTTGGCTTTTGAAATAAACACAGGATAAAATTTATTAGTCGGAATAATGAACTTGAGATCATCGAACGATAATGTTTACGAATAATCAAAATGTATTTGCTAGTCAATTAACTTACAGCCACTACGATTGAATCGAAACATTTTTTTGGATTGTTTATCTAGGAGATGTAGAAATTGTTAGAATGTTTCAAGTGTGATTCTATTATAACAAAATGAAAACAATAAAATCTGAGAGTTCCTAGATCGTCAAGCGTCATTACCTTTACATTCAGATATGGTGACTGTAAAGTAAATAATTTAAATTTAAATTAGTTAAACAATAACGGAAGAGTTTTTCGCTCTTACAAGTTGCTTATCTTAAGTTTATTTAATACGGAGCTATACGGGTGATATGGTTTTTTTACTGGTTAGAACGCATGGATGTCGTGTTCATTTCTTTAAATATAGTTTGCAATAATTTGACACCTATGTAAAGATTTGGGTTATAAAATCACTGGCGAATATTTTTCAAACCAGATTCCTCATGACGTTCCATAAATTTTGGTGGAAAGCAGAAAAATGTGGGCTATGACTTAACATGTTGTAATCAAAAATAATTTCTTGAAACAGCAATTTTCAAATTTTTACGATGAGTGTTTAAGTTCTTTAATTCAAATGCTTATTTATAATTAAATAATTTCGAAACATTCGCATGGAATTGGTTGCGTATTTCAATGAATGTTTGATTTTAATCCAGATTGCGTTTGAATGAGCTTTTAAAATCATTTAGTTCTGATTTCCATAAAAGAAAAAATTATCATCCGCATAATAAAAATTACTATTTCGCTGTTGAGTCATGGGATAATATTTGTCTGCAGCATAAATGATATACTTTCTGTACATTCGCTCGAAGAAATACGTGAATAACTGCGATCGTAAAATTTAGGGCTATTTTCATTTTAAATCAGTTGTATTATTAAGATAAAATAGTTATTTTGTTTTTTCCAGAGTTCTTATGTGGTATCATCTCTAGTTGTTCTTCATAGGTTATAATAACCATTGACGACGTTTTAAGAACCACTGGACATGAGCATCACAACCAAGTGCAAGAATATCGTATAGCTATCAACATGTGAAACCAGTAATATTCCGTATCTTCCCTTGTTGATATATTTTTAAATTTTAATATTTGGGTTTATTCTTCCTATGAAAATTTACAAACGAATTAAGGTGGTGACGAGCTATAGATTTGACGACTTTGTGATCATACCTGAAGTCAATTGGGGAAATGGAATTTTCAAACATATTATGTTATCGGCAATGAACAAAAATTTCTTAGAACATTCATTAAATACGATATTACCTTCATTTTGACCCTCTGTTGAATATTAAAAAATCATTACACTTCATAAAATCACTTTGATGTGACGTGAAAAGTCTTTCATAGCTATGTTTTAACTGTTGCGAATCTCAAAATCTAAACACTAATTCTGATTGATGGATTTTTGCGAGACGTAATAAGCAGAATGCTTAAAATTAGATAACTAGTATTGCCACATGCAAGATATTAACTAAAATAAATCCAAACTTAATTACTAAAATATATCTGTTTACAAGCTATTCCTGTTCACGAGAATACAGTACTTCATTACCACTTTTTCGCTTTCAAGTCTTTTGTTAGATATAACATCGAGATTAATGAGATAAATCTGCGTTCAACATTTTTAGTAATATAGATTACAAGTAAATCCGTTCGATATTTAACATCAAACTTTATCAGAGGTCAAATATGAATCTTTATCATAAAAAATTTTGGAAGGGAAATCGAGGTTGTAGGATATCGTAAAGTCATCGTTTCGAAACCCCCTACATTCTTCAGGAATATTGTGAGCGTGATTTTTCCTGCTCTCATTAACTTACCAAGCCCAATCTTAACTGGTGTAAGTAAATCAACGGTAGCTCACCAATTGTCGAGCTCTAAGCAAACTGCTAAGAATAATTGAATCTACGATTTGTAATCATTGATATATAAAATAATAATGTTTAATCAAATGGAAAAGTTAAAAAATCAGATTGGCAATCGTTGTAAAGAAGTGAATAACTAACCATTTGAAAATATGATTTTTGACGTATTTAACAACAATCTGCATGCAAATACACAAACAGATAACACCTAAATATACTTACGCGGTATCAATATAAAATCGTAGTTGTTGTGTTCTGTAACAATTTCTTGAGTTAAAGTTGGATAGTGTAGATAACGTCCCACCAATAATTTGTCAAGGGTATATAACTTACCGAATTGGAAAAACAGTTCTGGAATATTAAAATTGTGGATGACTATATATGTTTCGTGATACGATAAAATTCTCAACAATTCATTTAATGAATTAATTGCATCAATACACACTAAAATGCATATATGGAATAAGTTGCATTAACGGACCAAACTTACCACTTAATGATCTACGGCACATAGTAACAAAAATCAATAGAGCGCACAGGAACCTGAGCTGACGCATTGTTTAATAGTGAACAGATATTTAGCGACAGAATTATATATCTCGAAGCATCTATTCAACCAATCCAAGTAGTCACAACTTTAGCAGAAATACTATTGGCGATCACTGGTTTCAAAGTGATTTTAACTGCAAAAAAAAGTCCAATACGTGAGTTTGGATTTCCGTCGATGGTAAAGTTCACTTAATAATGGAAATTACAATGCAACTGATCTACTCGACGAAGAATTATTGACAACCTCAAAATTAATAAATTTGTTATAAAAACCTAACTACCATACGCAATTGACAAATCAGATTATAATCTTCTGCTTTAACAGATTTTATCAACTCCATAAACTGAATCTTAACAAAAAATATTAACGCTCGGAAGAACTGCTGCAACTATTACTAACGAGAACATATTTGAAATATACATAGATAAAAAATATAGTTTCAATCCATTGGCATATGTTTGGGACCGATCGTGTAATTATAATGCAAATAAATTTGAGTGCAATCGGTTACAACAGTTTTTGGGTAACGTTTCACTTCTGACATAGAAGCTTCTTCAGACCAAGTGTGGTAGTCAAGACAGGGAACATGATTAAGTTCTAGTCACCCCACCACCACTTACTTGACCTTACCGCTAAACAGCCTTGGGAGTAAGCAATGAATTCTGCATCGACAAACATGCAGGTCACGGATTAGCACATCCCGTGCCTTGTTTTGTGCTCTGAATAGGTTCAGTTTGAAAAGCTTGCAATCACTTCGCGTGCGTAGGTAAATGCCTTCTGTCATCGCCTTAAAAGAGTGCTTCAGATGCATAGCAAAGTAAATGCCGTCTGTTTTCGTCCGAAAAACGTGCTCCAACAGCAGAATAATAAAAATATCAAAACGCGTAGCACTAAGAGCACACCCTTGTTTGACGCCTCGGCGAATTTCAAAGGCTACTGAACTAAAACCGTTAAAATGGACTGAGCCCTTTATGCCAGAATGGAACGAAACAACGAGTTTGGTTAATTTTAGGAAACAACCTATCAGATCAAGCATTTTGAGAAGACCCTTCCTGCTGACTTATTCAAATGCCTTTGTTAAAGCAAAAAACAGCGTATAATGGCATACGCTGTTTCCGACACTTATCTTGAAGTTGACCCAGGGAGAAGATCATGTCAACGGCTGATCTCCCACTTCGGCAGCCACATTGAGATTCGGAGTAAATTCTATCAGCTTAAACTTGTAGCCTGATGTGTGAGACTAGCAAACGATTCGCCTACAATATTCAGAAGGAAGATTCCTCTGTAATTATTTTAGTCGCCTCTATCTCCCTTATTCTTAAATAGCAGTCTGTTGGACCTTATTTATAGCTCCTTTTAGAAGTCGTAAGTTTTCATCTGTTGGCATACCTTTGTATCTCGAGAATGCTGACCGTTTCTCATATAACACAGCAGTCATCTCATAATCTTTTGCTTCGAACCTGTCGCTCGTTCGAGCTTTCTACGGACCGTGAGTGAAAAGTGCGACTCAGTATATGCAGCTTTTCATCGATTACCAGTTTTCTGAAGAAAATTCGAGTAGTGTTGTCTTGTTGAACTCGTCTATTAAGTCTTTTGAAAATCGCGCAGCGAGTTTAGTTTCGCACATGGAAGTAACGTCTATCCTAGGCTTAGCAGACATCTTGGTGCGCTGCAATCTCGTGAGTGGGAGCTTCAGTTTTGCACAGACCAGTAAGTAATCAGTGTCGCAGCCTGCGCTTTGATACGATCTGGTGAGCAGTATGCATCCTACATTAGTGCGCCTCACAATAATAAGATCAAGCTGATGCCAATGCTTGGAGCGAGGAATTTTCCAAGAGGATTTATGCTGTGGTTTTGTTTGAAGGAAAGTGTTACTAACACAAAGACTGAACTGTGTGCACAATTTTAAAAGGCGTTATCCATTTTCATTGGTTTTGCCTACGCGAACTCTTCGAGACAGTTTCGCGAAGACTCATAATCTGCCCCAACTCTGGCATCGAAATCACCCAATACCACTACTTAATTTCTGTGTGTCATGATTTTGAGGACTGTTGTGAGGTTACGACAAAAATCATCTTTTTCAGCAGGCGTCACCGAGAGCGTCGGTGAATAAACGTTGATGAACGTGATGGTACCAGTAACGCACTTCAGATTTCGAGTCCGAATCCGTCCTCTCCTACTGCTGCTCGGTTCTGCTGCATTTAGTAGGTCGTTTCGCACGGCAAACCCAACTCCACGCTGGTGCAGAAAAATACAGTCTGCTTGTCGGTACTTTTATAATCTCCATAATCACCAAATGAAGATAACAGACCATGGCAAGACGACAACGTATTGACTTGGGGCTGTTTAGCTTGAGGCGGGCGGTAAACGTCCAATGAGACCTGTAAATCTCTCACACCGTCGAAAGCAGCCTCAGGGGCTGAGCTCTACGACAGTCGTGCCACAGCTTCAAACCGGCATCTGCTGCCTCTATGTTTCCTCGAGGTTGACTCCTGAAGTCTTTCCCATGATTTGATGTAGCCACTTTGCAGTGAAGTTTTGAGATATGGGTTTTTCTTCCCCTTGGTGGACCGCCTTCATGGATTTACGAGCTCCACCTGCTAGAAGCATGCTGGATTTTAGGCGGCAGTCAGCCACATTTACCCTTTCTCCTGTCAGTAGAAGCAGTTCCGCCAGGTTACACAGGACTATGCGTGCAGACCAGGAGCTGGACTATGTTGTCAGAGGCTAAATGAGACGCGCGCCATTGTAGCAGTTTTTGGAATTGGGAGCTTGTTTACAAATGGCACAGGCCGTGACAACCTTAATACCAAGTTTTGGTTTTCGTATTTGTACCACCGAATCGACTACATTATGAACCATGCATCAGCGTTCGGTCAAGATGTTCAAGTTTCAATGGATCTCCGATCTCGACTACGCTTATAATGTAGATGATTTTAGCGAGCATTCCGAAATAATGCAAAGGCTTTTAGACAGCAAACGTAGAACTTCTGCAAAAGTCGGTCTTGCGATAAACGAAGCTAAATCCAAAGAATTGTTTATACCGTTACATCTGACATCTAACATATGAACGTCCATGGCTCTCCGCTCGAGTATACTCCAGTCTTCGAATAGGTTGGTTAAAATATTTTACCAAATTATCAGGCGGAAAATGAAGTGAAGCTGAGGTTCGATCGTGCGCGCATTGCATTTTTACAATCAATACGCACTCTTTAGCGCAAGCCTGAATTCAGAATTAAATCTAAAATGCTAGTTCATCAAGCAGAAAACCTTCACGAGCTGCTTTATAGAAATGAAACATTGCCGCTAAGGTCAAGGGCTTAAGATCCTTTGACGTTTTAGACACTTGGTGCCTATTGTTAATCTCAAGCGTCTGAAATTCTGAGGAGATATCTAACGATGACTTTTGGGCGCGATGCAACGAAACATGTCCTCATTCCGTTCAAATCTAACGGCGAAATCTACACTGGTTTGGCCGTGTCCTCCAAAAGGTGGACTCAGCGCTCATGAAACTGGTCATCGAAACCAAACCCGTTCGCATCTTGCGTCAGTAACAAGGTGGTCTATTGGGACCCTACTTTCAGCTTTAAAGAAGTTTGTAGACGCCTTGGGACGGCGCACCGTCCACGCTGCCAGGAGGAGGGAACAAGAATGGATTGACGTTCGTGAAGCCGGTAAGCCATAAGTGGAGCTAAAGGAACAAAATTAAATTGGAAGGAAAAGTAAGAACACACTTAAATTTGTGATCGAAAAACTTAGAGATATCGATTCAGTGTAAAATAAAGGGCTTCCTTCTAGCGTGTGCGTTGGTATCCACAAGTGCATGAATTTACCAACGAAAAACAATTTAAGTATTTTGGTTACGGATTCTTTGAAGTGCAAGTCGGAGATTTTATCTAGTGGGATATTATGTGCTATTGCCAGGCTAATATTTCAAAACGTTTTGCCAGATGTTCGTTTATTTCTAGATTGTAAGCTTTCCGAAGAGTACCCATAGTCTAAAGTCGAAAATGAGGATGAAACGTAGTCTACATTGATAGTGCATATTAAGCGCCACCTTTCATAGAAGGATAAACCGAACTTGCTTGAACTTTCACTGTTTAAACTTCGAATATGAAAGTTCTATATTTCCATGACCCGTCGCATCTTTTTCTTTCCATAACGTGACAGGTTTTCCCAGTTAATCAAATTAGTTTTTTGCAATGAAATACTCGTCTATATATAGGTAAGTTTACAAAGCCTAGAAGTTTCAATCTGAGTGATGCGAGCATGCTTTCACACTGATGTTGATAAATTTGAACTTGCTACTAAACGAGCTCTTGTCCATAACGTCAAAGCAGCTATTCATAAGCGCGTTGAATCGGCATCTGCTGATAAATGGGACTGGAAATTCTGAGCGATGTTGTGGTGATTCTCAACTCACAAGGCTTGTTCATTCCTTAAATTTCACCAATGATTTAGGTTGTGAAGATGCTCAGAAAAGGATAATAATTATTTTCCTTTGTTTACGGGAGAAGTAATTCACGTAACAAACAATATTTCACGAGTAAAAATCGTTTAGAAAATTCACTCGGTTCATGTGCAAACGTAGTACGTGAGACTCCACTAAACCTTCCACAAACCTGCATATATTCGCATTTAAATTTGCATTTTTGGGAATCCAATTCTTCTGCATTCTATTTTCAACATATACCCTAATTGTTGTTCAGATACATCAAAAACATATCCAAGCGACGAAGAAAAATAAGCCGAAAAAACCATGATTGTTCCCTATACCGTGAAAGCATCAATCAATATTCATTGCTGGCGTCAAACGTATCATTTAATTTGAATACTTCGTGACATTCATCAATAAAATGAATGATCGAACTAAGTAACTGCCGTGATTTTTTCTCAACTACGACTTGGTCAGCAGTGCTTACAGAAATAAAAATTTGTTACGTGGATGAAAAATTCTTTCACATATCTCATAATGTTTGTATCCTGGAAAGTGTAGTGAACTACTGTTGGAATAAGGCAGGAACGACCAACCTGTTTAAACACATGTGTCCAAACACATGAGGAGTACAAACAGCACGAAACGGGTCGTGGGGTGTTTTGTTAAGGAGAAGCATGCAGATGAATATTTTGTTTCATGGTTATGAGTTTAACCCCAGTAAACATGTGATTGGACACATGCGATTAAACAGGTTGGTCATACCAGCCTTATTCCAATAGTGGCATACAAGCGCTCCTTGTTTACCATTCATCCACTTTTTTAAGCGCATGCGGATCTCGATCTTACTGTCCCTACCTGATGAGTGCAACAGCGCGAAACCGGTAGTGGGATGTTTTGTGAAGGAAAAGCATGCAGATGAATATTTTGTTTCATGGTTGTGGGTATAACTCCATTAAACATGTGTTTGGACACATGTGATTGAACAGGTTGGTCGTACCAGCCTTATTCCAACAGTGGCATACAAGCGCTCCTTGTTTACCATTCCTCCACTGTTTCAAGCGCATGCAGATCCTGATCTTACAGTCCCTACCTGATGAGTACAAACAGCACGAAACCGGTCGTGTGGTGTTTTGTAAAGGAAAAGCATGCAGATGAATATTTTGTAGTGAACTACTTTCACTTTGTATCTCCGTATTTTGTACATACCTTTAGGCCTTGTATGTTTATTCGTTTCTTGGCCATGTATACTTCATTCGTATTATTGCTTGTACAATATACGTTTCGGCGGCGCTTTCTGCACTTTGGATTCCATGTCTTTTTTCCAGTCTGGATTACCTCGATAACGTGGGACTTCACTGGATCTTTCGTTGGACATTCTTTCCTTTGGTCATTTAGTGAGTTCATTCCATTTTTGTTGTATTGTGTGTAGTGCAGACTTAAATTTTGATCAACTACACAATTTATGAGCCCAACGAACCGCAATGATTTTCATTTAAGATGACTTCGTTTTTGTCCATTTTTGGGTTATTTTTTGAATTCTCACTTAATACCCCACCATGAGCGATTTTTCTGTGAGTCAAATTCCTCCAACCCAACAATTAAAACGTATTCTGTGCACCGTGCTGGTGGAGAGAAACCCTACCTTACTTCCCAGATATCCGGAAACAAGAAAGTGCGAAAAGTACGAACTGTATACTCGATATCGAAGTGCCTGGTGCTCAGCCACATACCGTCAAAGGAAATCTGGGCGCGTGATTGGCTTTTAGCCACTTTCACACATGTGCAACTTGAACTTGAACTTGAACATTACCGGTTTTAGATGTTTCTAATCTCCATCTTTGATTCGGCCAAACTGAAGCTAATTTTCGTGTATATGACATCACCGATGAATTTGTTATGTATTCTCATGTGGTGCTCCTGCTACTTCTCAACTTAGCTGAAGAGGTCAGTGATCGTATTTATGCTATGCCTGAGGACAAGTCATACGAAAAGCTCAAATTCGCATTAATAGATCGAATTGGTATTTCCGAGCAAAAGAATCCCGACACCCTCTTTTCCAAAATGGCTGTTGGTGATTTAAAAAACCGTCTCAGCTTCTTCGCCAGATGAAAGAGCTACTTGAAGTGTAAAGGATTGCCGAAACAATTTTTAAACATTTTGGTTCAAGAACTTCCAAACTGACATATGCCAATTGCTGGCTGATTTGAAAACTTACGTATCATTAAACCAACTAGCACAAGCGGCTGATAAAATGCTAAAAGCAAAGAAAGCCGATGAAATAACTGTAGATTCTGCACCATTCAACTCGCACGGTCCACGTTCGGAATTATAAAAACAAGTCGCTGAACGAAATCTTGTGGCGTACTCGCATTTGTCGAATTATTCCAACCCACCAAGCTCAAACTCTAAATCTCGACCACTGAGAATCCCTGAGCGCATATGTTGATACTACTAGAGATATGGATATAAAGCCTCAAAATGCATCTCCACATGTTCAAAGATCTTTAAAATCAAGTGTCAGCCAGTAACCGTGACTACTGTACACGGCCCACCAAACCCTAGTCGCCTGTTCTATGTTACAGACGAATCGAGTGGCCTGCGCTCCCTAGTCGATAAAGGCGCTGAAATTAGCTCCAGCATCCAGTTTCTCAAAACCGTCGTCCTACATTCTTTAGGCGGCAAATGGCACTCGTATTAACACTTAAGGCTAACGCCTTCTAGCCCTCAATTTAGGACTAAGACGCATCTTCTCCTGGCTGTTTATCATCGCTGAGGTTAATTGCCCCAAAATCGTTATCGACTTTTTGTCTTACTTCGGTCGAACTGTCTAACTAAAACATCGGAGATTAGTGGATGCAACAACCTCTTTACACCTGTCAGGCACCACCACTGGAACAATTTCTTCTGGTATCAAGGCTGTCGCTCCAGAAACATTGATATTTTCTTCTATACTGCATGAAATCCTATTCATCATGTCATCACCATGACCGACAGACACAGTGACCCATTCTGTGAAACACCACGTCGTCTCCAGTGGACCACCCGTCTCTCTTAGACCTAGGCGACTTCATTCTTGTAAACTCAAAATAGCAGTAGCCGAATTTGAGCACATGCTAAAGCTTATGATTTTTCGCCCTTCCTCCAGCTCCTGGTCGTCACCATTACATATGCTTCCCAGAAGACCTCAGATGACTGGAGGCCATGTGGCGACTACCGCGCACTTAACAACCTAACGCTACCAGACAGATACCCAGTACCACATATCCACGATTTATTGAATGTTTGTGCAACAAATATCCTTACTAAGCTTGATTTTGCTCGAGCTTACTAACACATTCCGGTAGCCGAACAAGACATACATAAAACGACAGTCACAACTCCATTCGGCTTATATGAATTCACTGGGATGCCCTTTGGTCTGAAAAACGCTGCACAAACCTTCCAGCGTTTCATCGCCGAAGTCCTGCTAGGCTTGCCGTTCGCCTACTCATTCATCGACGACGACTTAATTGCCAGCAAGTCTCCAGAGGAGCACGTCAAGCATATCTGTCTTATTTTAGAGCGTTTAGTAATTTACGAGATCAAGATCAAACCCAGTAAATGCATTTTTGGCTCAGATTCACTGGATTTCCTCCGTCATCGCCTCATTCGATTTGGTATTAAACCTCTTCTTGAAAAATGCCCGGCGATTTCCGACCTTCCTGTCCCAACAACGGTAACTCAGTTGCGTCGCTTTATCAGTATGATCAAAATTGACCGTCCTCTCATTCCAAACTGTGCAAAAATCATTGCACCGCTGACTGATTTGCCCAACTCTAAAGCAAAATCACTTCAGCATTCGCCAGATTTGCCTGAAGCTATTGCCGCATTCAAGAAAGCTCTTTGCAGTTCCACCGAACTCTATTTAATTGATCCAGACCCGACCTTCCCTTTATCATTGACGGCCGATGCCTCCAATTTGGCTGTGGGAGCTGTTTTACAGAAACACCATTGGAACACAGTCCGCCCATTGGCTGTTTTCGCAAAAGCTGATCCGACGCAAACCCGCTATAGCATATTTGGCCGCGAATTACTTGCGATATATTTGGTCATACGGCATTTCCGTCACTTATTGTAAGGTCGTGACTTCATCATTTTTACGGATCACAAACCACTAACGTTTGCTCTGCATTGTTAAATCGATCGTCATTCGCCGCGCGAGATTCGACACTTAGATTACATTTCTCAATTCTTTACTGATATTCGTTACTTCATAGAAGAAGCAAACTTGGTTGCCGATGCTTTATCAAGACCTGACATTTCTGTTTTGTCTGCAGGCATGCGATTCGATCTCTCTATTTTGGCTAACCATTAAACTGAGATTGATGAAACCGAACTTGCGAAGTGTTGATCCTTGAATTTGCAGCAAATTGAGTCACCGAACGCCGATGCCTTGTTGACGTGTGATATCTCGACGGGGAAACCTAGACAACTTGTTCCTCCTTCTCTACGACGTGCCATTTTCGATCATTTTTATTCGATGTCACATCCTGGAAAGCGCGCTACCGTGAGGCTAATCGCAGATCGTTTGTTTTGGCCATCCATGAATATGGATATACGAACCTAGGTCCAGCATTGTATTCCTTGTCAAAAGAACAAAATATCTCGACATACTATCACAACTTACGTTCATTTTAGGCATCCAAACAGTCAAGTTTCTCATGTAAATCTTAAATTCATCAGTCCTATGTCATCATGAAACGGATATCGATTCATCCCAACGGCGATTGATCGCTTTACTCGATGGCCGATTTCTGTTCTGATCAAAGACACGTGTTATGAGACTGTAGCGCGCGCCTTCGTCGAACACTGGATTGTCAACTTTGGCAAAACATCTAGCATCACAACCGACCGTGGCGCTCAGTTTCAATGTATTGTTCCGAGATTTGACTCGACTGCTTTGCTGTCAGCACATCCGAACCACCGCCTACCACCCTAACTCCAATAGATTGGTTGAACGCTTCCACCGGCAGCTCAAAGCCTCTCTGGCTTGTCAGTCCGATCCTAATAGAATGTACCACTCGTTCTTCTTGGAATTCGTTCTACTATCAAAGAAGACATGCAATGCTCGGCCTCAGAGTTAGTTTATGGAACTACCTTCTGTCTTCCAGATCGACTAGTTGTGCTTTGCCAGCCATCAACTCCTGTATCAGATTACATTTCTCGCTTGTGATAGTTTATGTCCAAGTTGGATTTTACGCCTCCTCGACATCGCAATATCCACCAACAGAAATCACCTCATCTTGATACGTGTGATTTTGTTTTTGTGCGACGTGACTCTGTTTGTAAACAACTTCAACAATCCTATCATGAACCACACAGAGTTTTCGAGCGTTAACTTAAGTACTTAGTTCTGGATATGAATATTCGACGTGAAACGGTTTCCATTGATCGTCTGAAACCAGCTTTCGTTGAGCTTAAACCTCCAACTCCATCAATCACAACCGCGTGATAGTCCTCATGTGCCTACCTCCACAATGTTCATCCCAATCCTCCGGTCCCTTCCACCTCCGTTCAAACTCGACCTGGTAGACATATACATTGGCCCAAACGTCTTGCTTAGTCTGTGACCTCATGAACATTTCGAGCGTACGTTATCCTTTCCTCAAGCCTAACTAACGTTCTGGTGGGGGAGTATTGCAATTAACTACTTTCACTTTGTATTTCCATATTTTGTACACACCTTTTGGCCTTTTATGGATATTCGTTTATTTGTCCAAGCGTACATCATTCGTATTATTGCTTGTACAATATACTTTTTGGTGGCGCTTTCTGCACCTTGGATTCCATCTCTTGGATTTTTCTGTGTGGATTACCTCGCTATGTTTGGACTTCACTGGATCTTTCTTTGGACATTTGATCTTTTGGTCTTTTAGTGATTTCTATCCATTTTTATTGTATTGTGTGTAGTGCAGAGTTTTATTTTTGGTCCACAACAAAACTCGAACAAGAATTCGTCAATCTTCATCAGCAGTTGATATAGAGATTCGATACCTCACATGGCTAATTCTCAATTTTAGGACAATCAGCTGACAGTTCAGTACAAAACATAAACGAATTATATTCAAAGCCCGGATTGTAGAATTGCTGGTCCAACAAAAAAATTGTGTCAAAGAATGCGTCCGACATTCATGGCAAACTTCTTTTAGAATAGCAAATAACATAACAACAGCTGTATCAAACTCTAGAACACAATGAAATTTCGAAAAGTGTTCATTCTATATGCTTCGTATTACAAATTTTACAGAAACTTATATAGTATTGGCTGACGGTTGGATCCGTCAAAAACAGAAGCCATACAGAAAATCCCGACACCAGTCCATTTTGTATTTAATGAACAATCATCACAAATTTTTACTCAAGGTTAACTACAACTGCCACTCAATGGTCTACTGAGAGAGTCTTCAAATTGGAAATGATCAATCAGTTGTCAGAGGTTATTCGAAGGAATAAAGGAAACTCTAAAGCCTGACCTGTTAGTGGAGCATTATAATTCTGTATTGACAGTGATAACAGCAGTAGACATGCCTGAATATGGATTTGGAATAGTTTTACAGCACAGACTGCTAGATGGTAGACGAACAGATGTACAACTTGCATCCCGCTCATTAACCACATCAGAAATGTACTACAGCCAAATAGAATAAGCTCACAGTAACAAAAAGCCAGAATAATAAATAATATTTGCAAAATTAATGGATGAAAATGATAAAAACATAAACACGATCTTTACACGGTCCTTGGATCATTTGCCAATCATGTTTCAACGAATCAGCAAATGATGGAACAAATCCAGCAGTCATGCAATACATGAAGCGCAGATGGCCCGCCGTAATTACTGAAAATTGAAGCTCGAAGTCACACTCATTAATGTACTTAAAATCAACACAGACTGCGTCAAAATGTTCACAACAAAACAGACAATCGACTCAACATCTTCAGGATTGAACGCATTGTTTAATCGTTTAACTTTTTAAGGAGGGGAAGTGTTGTCTGGAAAATGAATGCACTATCAATGGAGCAACAATCAACATTGAGCGCTGGCGCCTAATGTGAGCATAGTTTACTGTACAGACTTTTTGATATTCATTTATTAAGCGAATAAACGAGTTTATTATCGCTTGTGATGCTCTCTTACTCACAACTGGGCCACCAGTGATTACAGACATAATGGGTTTAGTTATTATTTACGAAATATTTAACTTCAATATACTCTTACCAATAAAGCAATCGCCTTTTAGTTCCTAATCATTAATGATACATTCAATAGCACACCATATAGTTCTGGATTGCATTTGTCATGGTTTGGTAACAAATATCAAGTATAATTAATGCGATGATACGCACTCTGTCACTACTCATATACAACAACCTGCATTTGTTTGAATTTTTTGCGCTCACTTTTCGATATTTTCCGCTCTTGCCTGCTCAAGTGCAAATAACCCACTATAGATGTAAAATAATTCATTTTGAACTAATATTATAATTGCTAATTT
Organism: Atriophallophorus winterbourni; assembly: GCA_013407085.1. Lineage (NCBI taxonomy): Eukaryota > Metazoa > Platyhelminthes > Trematoda > Plagiorchiida > Microphallidae > Atriophallophorus > Atriophallophorus winterbourni. Next base: position 42,934 of record JACCGJ010010804.1, on the reverse strand, counting down.
TCTACTCGTCAACATGTAACGCAAATTTAAAGAAAGAAGTTATTTTATGCCGACCTGCTAAAAGAAGAAATATGGAAATTATGTTTAATTTCAATTATGCATTCATTGTTGCACAAATAATTAAATGTGAATTGCATACGAAATAAGTATACGTTTTCCGGGATATAACGCGATATCATGTATCATACCTCGCTTAATGAAATATTAGAGTCGAAGCACGTTCACCAAACATTCCATGTTTTGAAAAGGTGTAAAAAACTACCATATTCAATAAGTTAAGATACTTATGATAGATTGGTTTTTTATCATACTTATTTGCAAAATAAGCAACGGCAAAGTGACTCTGATACTGAAAAGAGATAAACAGCTCACAATAAAAGAGAGACCACGAAACAGATGACTATTAAGAAATTCAATACAAGTTGTTGCACAACATAAAGGTTGGACGCACATCTCCGGTTTCGTTGACTAATATCAGTTCAACCTCTAGCCAAGGTGCTAGGCTGTCATAGATATTTCATCAACTAATTTTTTTACCTACTACGGTATAGTGTGAAGTTTGACATAAACAAAAGTTTAATGATCTTGTACAAATCTGTGTTAAGCAGACACCATGAATTGCGGAACCGCGACAGGATTCGAATCTTGGCCGCTAATGGAATGTCGATTATCCCTTTTCATTCTCCTACTGAATACATCAAGACTAGGTTTTAATTTATAAATATCTGCTTTTTGATTTGGATTTAAATAAGTGCGCCAGATTAACAATACTCATAGCAATCACAAGATTTTTATCATTTCGTTCCCGAAAAGATAGTGTCAACTTCATTTTATGTTCGTGCTTAGGAAGCCACGGGTCTAGAAAAATGATGCGCCAGAAAAAAATTAATAAAACCGGCTTTCTAATACCGACGAACCTACCTCATGTCTCGTTGCTGTGGCTGGAATAAAGTTGAAAGTATCAAACTGTTGTTTTAATTCAGCTTGAAAGGTTGTGTGAAAAACAATACACCGAACGATACAAAAAAATATTTTTACAATTTTTTGATGATTTTGTCGGGTATTCTCAAATTTGATATTTTATTTTTCACTCTCAGATAATGCTAAAAAAGAACGCAACTGTAGAAAATATTCTTCTCGTTTTCAGGCCGTTATAGTTCTTCAGGTCGGTGTTACACATCACATTTTAATTAGCTCAAATCCCGTAGATAATTTGCTATGAAACGATAATCAGATTACTAGGATGTTGCGGTTGTTTGCGCATATACCGTTTTCACTCCTGCATGTTTTGTTGATAATCTAAATGGCATTGAAATATATTTCAGATGGTAAACAAGTTGCGCTTGTATGCTACTGTAGACTGAGTTTGAATCCACGAGTAAGGCCTTATGTGATTGAACAGGTTGGTCGTACCATCAACAATGGCATACAAGCAATATTGTATACCATTTTTCTAATGTTTCAAGCGCATGCGGATCTTGATCTTACGGTCCCTACCTGATGAGTGCAAACACCGGTCGTGGTGTGTGTGTGATGGAAATGCGTGCAAATGAACTTTTTGGATCATATTTCAGGTGGTGTTTTTAAAATATTGCTATCATATGTCAATGTACTTGACACGTAGCGAGCGTGATCAGCGGGAATAATTTTACGCTCTGACACTTTCGCGAAATACTACTTGTTCCCAAGTCATACATAGGTTTCGTACAACGAACCACGATGTTCAAACACAGAATCATAAAGTGATTATTGGTCAAGCACTCAAGACGATTATGGATAACCAAAGAAATGTGTTGCTCACAATGGATAGGGATGTGAGCAACACATTATAATAAAAGACGATTTTATCATGGGGGTTTGCTACATCAGCTCCGAAAGCAGACATTTCGCAAAGCCTCTGCGACCCAGCAACTGTAAACACTAATTTCAAAGGCACGAATTGTCAACCTCGATTCATGTTATACAAAACTCGAACTTAATCTTGATTCTTTGTTAGAAGCTCACACGAAACCAGTGTATTGAAATATCAAACATGCATTAAATGCTAGTTGTCTATTGGCAGTTGAGGAAGATATCGCTCATCGAATGTGAACATAAAACAAAGTAAACGATAATGGCCCCACCAACGTGACTTCCCGAAGCCAGCGCATATATCAAACTGAAGAACACGTAAACCCGACACAAACAACGAAATCATACGCCAACGCAACTCTAGATCATTGAGTTTCGGGCGATGAAGTTGAAGCATATGTAGCGATCGGAACCAACTCCACAAATTTGTAAATAATCGTCAAACGCCCGGTTCCACAATTCAAGTAATTCACAATTTGAGACTCAAATGCAGCACGATCATAAGGCGAGTTTTTACCTGTGCAATATGATGAAAATAAATCATGTTATGTCCACTTTATTGAATCGGCTTACTAGAAAACGTGATTCGCATCACCACGACGGACCACAATTGCCTAAATGAACTGTACACAATGAAACATATCTCGAAGATATATTGCAAAACTTATACATGCTACGAAGTAGCTCAGAAACAACCTAATTTGTCTACCCCGATAATCCATGGTGCGAGAGAAACTGCACAACCGCTGATCGTGGAAACCATTCCTCCGTAGTCTTGTCTTACTAGGGATTCCAGAAATCATTGGTGATTCTTCCACACATTAACGAACGCACTAGCCCCGGCCAAAAGCAGTGGAGGTGCTTATCAGAAATTATGAACAATTACGACGAAGTTGCGGTCGATATTTTCCGTCTTCCACGATCTCCGAAGTAGAATGGTGTTTGTTCAAATCCGCTGAAAGTGGCCTTTTTAAATAGCACCATGGCCGATAGACTAAGATGCACGTGGAAATCATTTAAACATAAGTTCACAAAACAGGTTTTTCTTTCTGATCCTAGCGTCAAAGTACGAGAAAACATTGAGATACTTACACCCACGAAAGTTTTCAATGACACGGATAATTCAAATGCCGCTAGATCCGAAATCGATTAAGATTAAAATCTAAAATCTGACACAATTTTCGATTCCGTCACTCAAGCAATATCAACACAAACAAAGAAACACACCCACCCAATCGATAAAAGTAACTACCACAGCTCAAACCAAAACAAACTTGCTAAGTGTGACTCCATAGTTTTAATTCACGAAAAATACGATCAATTGCATCTATACCAACGCAAACGGCCTTATCAACAAGTTGATCGAACTGAGCGAGATTTGAAATGAAACGATGCGGGATAAAGTTGCTCTAACAGAAAGGTGGTTCCACACCTCATTGTCTGACAAACTACTCGCATTTCCCAGCACGTTCCCATCATGGCGTGACGGTTTACTTGATGTAGCAGGAGTATCACTTTAATTCAAGCAGTCGCTGACCTGTAGAATTATTAATGAATAGACCATTGATATAGCAGACAATTTGGCGCTCACTGACAAGTACTTCAGGATACGAAAGCATTATCGGGATGATCTATACTTCTCCAACAGCAACTCCTGACCAAAACAATAAACTGATTCACGGTTTGCGCTGCGACAACCCTTCATGAGACTCAAATGTTGATAATGGGTGATTTTAAACTTACCCAGCTTCAGAGCCTGGATGATCATCCATAAGAGACACTTGACTATCAACTTCAAACCGCCTTGGATTACGTACTCAATTATAACCATGTTACGGGATCAATTCGTATGAGGAAATCAGACCGACCGTCTAACTTAGGCCTAATACTTCCATCAGATCCTACCGCTGTAGAGAATGTTGTCTATAAACTGCCATTCGCACGAAGCGTTGTCCTAAAATTCGAGTACGTTTGTAGCGCTAGGCACAACAACTGACGGAACACAATGCGTACGAATGAGTGAAATACCTGGCTCTGTGTGTTGATTTACAATTCACTAGTTTTGCGGAACTGGATTACTCCTATCAGTATGGTCATTGGTTCTCTCTTTTATAGCACCTTAAATATATATCGGACGAACATTCAATATTCGTTCTGAAGAAAGCTTCTCAACACAATAAATTAAAACTACGAAGCAGGACTGAAATTGAGGTATATATATGTATATATATATCCATTTGTTCGTATAATTCGAAATTGTGTTTATTGTAAAGTTAATTGCTTTATTCAAACATAATTCTTGAACGTTTAATCTTAAATTATATCATTTATATTGAAAATAAAAGTAAAAATAGTTCATAATGTGGAACTGTGATGTTCATTAGCGATGAGTGCTGATCACGAATGATATGCAGAACATCAGCCTACCTCACAACACAAAAGCACGGATCCCCGAAATTACAGACGACGACAGTTGCGAAATCCTAATACTCTGAATTTCGTAATAATTGCTTTAGAACGGCTCCAATTACAGTATTTTTGGAAGTATGAGAAGCTGTACAATGTCAGCCGAAATCAAATTATATGCAATTTGTCAATTTGGCTACACGAGCCGTGTGGCGATGGTTGAAGTGTAACTGTTGGCACGAAATCGACTGTCAAATCAGATCCAGGTTACAACCAGGACGGACATGCATTCCTACCAATGCTGTGCTTGTTTAATTTGCCTTTATAACTTAGACATGTTTTTCATTCGTCTTTTGCGTAACCATCGCTTTTGACCAACAATACAATGCGACGACACAATGATGAGTCACTTGTTTAGAGTTAGACATTTGAAAGATGCAAAAACTTCAACTTACCATCATTCGCATGTAATCCTCCTGATTTATTCAGCATAATTATTTCAATTTGATTGCATATTCATATAAATTAGTAGTAATAATAATTTTGGTTCAAGAATCAAAAATCATTTATATGTTTGAAGTTTTTTGAGATATGCACTACAAATCACATAACGATGTAGAACTTTAAATACTGAAGAGTACTTTGATAATTATGTCATAATATTTTTTTATGAAATCATGACAGATTTAGCTAAAATGGTTCTGTTGGGTTAAGAATATCCAGATGAATTTAATTGATTACAAAACAATATGAGCTTGTAAGTCGTTGTTGTTTAAAGCTGGTACGTCCAATCTGTAAAAACATATGTCGCAACACAGGTTCGTATTATTTTCTTTATTCAAAATCGTACTACAAACTCTACTTGTATACAATGTTTCAACAATTTCAAGGCGTGAGGATACTGATCGTACTGTCCCTATATAATGGGTGCAAACAGCTCGTAACCAGCCAAGGTGCGTGTGATGAAAATATTTTCATATACGAATTTTTGTTTCGTGTCAATGGGTTTCACTCAATTAATATATGTAATAGCACAAGTAATTAAACAGGTAGGTTGAAGAGTTTTCATTCGACAATGGCTTACATGCTCGAATCTTTACAATTTTTCCGATTTTATAAGCCAGCGTATCCTGTTCGTACTGTCTGTACATAATGAGTACATACAGCACAAGACTAGTTGTGTTGTGTGTGTGTGATGTAAATGCATATAAATACACATTTTTCATTCAAATGCTGCTTGATGCCACAATAACAGATGTTTATTATTTAAATTCGACTCATTGAGGCTGAGTATACAATCCACAGTCTTTCGCATAACACTGGTACTGGTGTGACCATGATTTGGGAAACTGAAACAATTAAATGTTTACTTGAAACGATGTGACTCACATAGCTGGGTAATATGCTTTCATTAACCTGCAAATGTTGGTGGTTATACTCGTTTAAAAAGCAGAACGATCTGCATCCTATAGAATATTTAGTGACTATGGATGAGAATGCACACATATAAGCATTTTACAATTAAATGCGCGTTCGATTCTCAAATAAAAATTCTGATTAATTTAAATTCAACTCACTGAGGTTGCCAGTCAGATTGGTTTGGGGAATAAGCTCCCATTTTCAAAATGCACGTAAGGGTAGCGCTGCATTAAACCCCACAAAATTGAGCTCATGATGTGCAATTCCAGTCCTGTGTGGCCTGGTGGGACAGCTTCTACTAATGAGTGGAAGTACTAAGTCGAACGTCTGTCGCCTTCAAATCAGTTTCCTACGGAAATTCGATGTTCGTAAATCCATGAAGATGGTAAAATCTTACTTTGAAACCTTTAGTTACTTGTGGTAAATGCTGCTGGATTCAACCTCGATTAAAAATGTTGGCCCGAAACACAGTTTAGTTATTTTTGTACTGATTGTTGAGTTTTCTCGTGATATCTCCTCCGAGGACATGATCCAAATTTAATAGCTGAGCTGTTTATCCACTTCCGTGTAACAGGAGCATTTGCTGTCCGAAAAACGGTTTGTTCTCTATATTTAACTGCTCCGGTATATTTCTCAGCGCAACAATAAAGAGGACACTACACTGTGCAAAGAAATGTGAGTGCAATCGGTTAGAGCAGGTTTCGGGTAAAGTTTCATATTTGACACAGAAGCTTCGTCAGACAAATGGTGATAGTCAGGAGAAGAAACATGACTAAATAGCAGTCAACCCACCACCACAGATTTAACAATGCAGCTGAACAACATTTAGTATGCTTAGCGTGTGTCACGTCTCGTAGGCATGACCAAGATCAGTGGTCGATTTGCCTGCTAGTGTGTATCCACATCAATCTAATGAAGGTGAACACGTTCAAGGTCGGTTGACACAGTGGCCCACATGCGTAAACGTGCATAAATAACGGTGCTAAAGTTAAACTATTTTTGAAGAAAAACATAAATCTAATTAACTGGTAGGTATAAAGTGAATAAAAACTATTTACTTTCGCATCAGTGCCGAGCACCAGATTATGGAGATTCATGCCCCATCCACCTTATGGACCGCCAGTCGACCTACCTTTATATTTTCCACCGCCTCAGCATTTTGGAGTTTGCTATACGGTTTAATACCGCGTATCAATATTTCCACATTGTCTAGATCAACGCTGTGTCCTGTATCTAAATCATACTCTACCAATGCGTAATTAGGAATAAGGGATTGATATTCGCTCGAATCCTGGGTCTGTCGCTGGACACGCTATCGGTGATTTTCGATCCTAGTATGAATTTCCCTGGCAGTCTGCCCTATGTAAACAACCGAACTGTCCTTACAGTTGAATCTGTAGAGCTGTTCGTAACGCTGGATAAAGGTGAATTACCCAAAATGTTCTCTAACCGATTACACTCAAATTTCTTTGCATTATGAATACACGATCGGTACCAAACATATTCCAATCGACTTGTAAGAATACTTCACCATTTCGATTTTATTATACTCTTGATTAGTGTTTTTGTATATCATTTAATTTTTCACATACATGCCGACCTCAAATTTATTTTGTCAGCTAAATAATTGAAATTGAATGCTAACTGAATATATCCTCTGTCATGAATACTTTGCTTTCTTACATTCTCATAGTCTTAACAAAATTTGTGAATAAAATATTTAAAAAAATAATGATTGACAGCCGGGACGAAGTTTCGGAGATTTTTCCGAAGAAAAATTCTGCAACGCTAACACAGAATTAACGGTTATAAGTTAATCTTAAAAATATCATAAATGTTCATAGAAGTTTATTTGCATGCTGTTTGATTTAAAATGTTCGATGTATTCGCATTACTCTTTGCTTAAACTGATTTTGAAATGCACAAATCATATTTGCTGAGTGTCATATTTAATTGTGCGGATTAAGCTGTCATTTATTATCGGCGATTTTAATATATGCAACTCACATAGTTCGGAGGATTCGACAAGGCTTCGTGCTGCAAAACGGTCAATAATGACATATAAACAAATAGTACATGAAACAAGCCATATTTGAATCAGGTTAATGAATGTTTCGACTCACGAATGTTGGAGGCATATGTCCGCTCCCAACCTTAATGAAACACGATTCGTTTGATATACAAATTTTAGGAAATAGATCTTATTTCTGCTAATATTTCTATGGTTCCTTTAAACCTTGTTGTCCGTGTCTTTAATTCATGTTGATTTATTCAAAGGGAGCACGTGAATTGATGATCATAATCTTTCGGGCTTATCATTTACCAACAGGACAAATTCAAAAATATAATTTTAGCGAGTCTATCAAACGGTCATTCTATATGCACTGACATTTTTATTATTTCACACTGTTTAAAAACGATATGATGGTTCGGCTGACTGAACATTTTTGATTAGATTTGAAATGTAATACGAAATGAGTAAAGTACTCATAGTTGGACCGATTACCGGCTGCCAAAGGTGAACCTGGATTGACCTAAAGTAATCATTTCCAACCTCTCACCCATATCCGCTACAGTTTCAGAACTTCTCAACGTTTCCAGCCGTTTCAGAGAGAAATGCTGTATTCCGCCTATGCTTGTCTCAGAAATGTTATAGAACATAGATATATTTAATCGTTTCATTTTTGTGAAGATGAGCGTAGAAATTTTTTTCTGCGTCAAAATATTGAATTTATAGTTTGGGGTATTATAATGAAATAATAGAGTAAAATATGAAAAACAATTTCCGAAAGTATAAAGTGATAATTGAATATGTACTCACGATGAAAGCTCTCCGGATGTTATACATCGGCTAATTAATAAAAATATGCCAAATTATAAATAATAAACCACAATTATAATTTACTCGAACATTTGAACATCATCAAATAACACTTGTTTTGCAATTGATTCTACCGCGTTGACTAATTCTAATGAAGCTAGCGATAATGAGAGTTGAGAGAGTTTTTCTTCGGAATTTCTTGAACATTTTACTCACCCAATAATAATTAGGCAGCTAAAAACGAAGTTTAATGTCACATATTTAGGGGCAACATAGGTAATAAAGAAATATTAGGTAAGTGTAAATTAAATGTATCATTTTCAAACTTTTGTTCTCCGTTCCGACTGAATAATTTTGCCGAAGAATCCATAAGAGAAACATTAAATATCAGGTAGTGGGTTCGAAGCAAAATTGATTACTGTGCGAAAATGGTACAAAACTACTTCCAGCGATGCTTTTTGTTCAAAGATTCTGCACACTCACTCGTGTTTCTGCCCGTTCTTTTCCTAATTTCTGGAAATTTTTTTACAAAATGAATTTTACTCAGTTTTCATACGAAAATGTCAATCGATAAATAGACGTGGTTTTTACTAAATTATAAATTTTGTAAATTATATTTAACCCTGTTCTTTTCCATGCACTGCTTGAAAAAATATGTTTAACACAGAATATGTTCCATCTTTCGAGTTTTAGAGTGTATCAAACTAGGTAGATGATTGAAACAACGATTTTATCGACTGATCTTGTTTTAGGTCATTCGAAAACATTCAACATCATTTTGACGGATATTTTCTGACTGCTTACTACTACTGATTGAGAGTTATACTATATCATCGCATCTTATTTTAATCGTAGTTGGTATGACCATGACTAAACCGGAAATAACATCCAGTTCATTCTAATAAAAATATTTTAACTTCGTTCAAAAGAATAATCTTGTGCAAGTGTCTGTATTTTTACGCTTTTCAATTGCATAGCAGGTTCGTGTTATTTGGTGATACCATTAAGGGATAATATGGATCCTATAGAGTACTAAATATATTATTAAAACTTTGCTACCAACAAGTGGTTTTTAAATTTATGCACGATTCTCAATTATATTCATTCAACCCATATTTCAAAATTGTTTGGTTCACGCTCACGCATGTAAAATATACAAAAACCGATTGTTCTTTTTCGATTGAAAATAATGACTCACGCCAAAAAAATAATTGTTGTAGACATTCAACTGTGAACGGAGCGCAAACATATACTTAATGATACTTAATGATAAACAGCTTAACTAATTTAATGGGATTTACTTCGTTTTGTTGGTGCGGTCGTATAATCCAATGAGGGACGTCAATCGGTGTCTAAAATATTCAAATTGCTTTTTCGATATTAGCGATCTTCAAAAACACAAACATATGTGAATGTTGAATGAGATGTTTATAACTTATTACTAAAATGAAATGTTAACATTTGCACCAATAATAAACATTTGCATTTATTATTGCGTGTGCGAAACATATTTATAATGTTAGTCCTGTTCAATTATGGCTAACTTACAGTATGCACTGGATCTCCATCATACGTTACCTGGAGTGACAAATAAAGTAGTTCCACAAAGTAAAATGGGAAAAAAGAGAGTTACATTTTGGGGAAATTTGAATTAAATTTTTTATTATGCGATCCTCAAATCGGTTATCTTTGTTATCTATTCGATTTAAAATATTAGGAAACACTAATGTATCGTATACAGCCATGGTAATTAAAACAGCGGTATTTTTAAATACAATGCATTGCATACTCAGTCAAAGTTTGGAACAATTATTGTAAAAAAAAACTGTAACCATAATTGGAAAGACGTCTGCGCACTTGTATGTAGATTGACACTGTAGAGTGGAAATTGATAAAGAGTGTACGAAAATCAGCTTGTTCACCGATAATTCAGTCAAATATATTATTGATATTTGGCGGTAAACTAAACATACTTATAGTGTCCGGCACAAACGCGACATGAGCTAAACGCACACGAAAGAAAGATTTTTATTACTTCATTTGATACAAGAATCGCTAAAATTATACAGATCAATTTAAATTTAATGGCTCTGGTCGTTTGACAGTTACGAGGAAATCGTTCGAAAGAAGTTCGCAAAACGTTGTTAACCCTTGGACAAACATGAAAATTAGGATGACACTGTCTGGTATGTAAAAAAATGATTAATATTCAACCAATTTACATTGAAACTGTATGCAAATTTGTCAAACCATTGATTTTAAATTTGCTTGAATTGAACAATCGAAACTTTGGGTTAATTTATTAGGCTGATGGCTCTCCAATAATGAAATTTCTAAATTTTTGAATTTGTAAACAAATATTTAGAATTGAAACTAATGGTCACATTTAGTATGCAGTTGTTATATACTCAAACAACACGATAAGGTTTATCCTGATGCATATTGATGGCATCCACGTGAACATCTAGAGAATCCCGTGTAACACTCGCTTTGTAACTAGAAGTGACACATGGTATCGAATTGACAGGCATCGAATAACAAGCAAGTACATGTCGCACCGTCATTTTGGTTTCAGGATAATTTGTACCAAAATATCCTGTCATTCTTGTTGTGTGAATGTGTGGATGACCGTTCATTTTTCGCATGACAATACGAGTTTCTTCAATTTGTATAGTTAGAAGCGAAAAAGAACAATGATCGACTAGCCATTAAGAAATTCCCATGCATTTTTGATCAATTATATTCAAGAAATAAATGTTGAAATAAATGATTATTTTTTACTGAAAACTAATTAAAACGAATCTATCAACTGACACGACAGTCTCTCGAGATTTTGATAACGGTTCAGGTGTCAATTCGAATATTGACCGCAATGTAAAATGCAATAATGGACAGAATTAATGCCTTTCATTATAGGATAATCGAAGATAAATTATTTCGTTATGTATAAAATCTGCGAGGTTAAAAATCCAAAGTTTTAAATCGAATGCTTTAGCAACTATCTATGTTACCTTTGAAGTTGTCTCTTCGAATCGCTTGGAAAAAATATTAATAATGTTAATAATTACTCCAAACGCTTCAGGATGGATGAAAGCATTTAAACCCAATCCAAACGTGTGATGATGCGCTAGCGTAGTTTGTGCTTGTCTATTCAAAATTGGGGTCCCGCAAACCTACATGTACACATATGTCAGTAATCCCTAGCATTGTTTATAACGAACTGCAATTGCAAGGGACATTATCAAATCCGCAAATAATTATGTTTGTCCGAACTGCTTGAGATTTGTTTCATTTTGTCCTGAGCAGGTCGGTAAACATGCTTTGTTGACCAACTTCAGATAACACTTTAGCATTCGGTGCTTTTTTCATCCACATAATGTCAAAGATTGGCTGATGCTTTTTAAACGGAAAGCATTCAGCTTCTGTTCATGTATCGCAGTGATGGTCCAGGTTTCGCTGCGCTACAGTTAAATATTTAATGCACACGCACTGTATACAGTTAAATTTCGGTTGTTCAGAGATAAAGGTTCAAACCGGAAAGGATGTCAGCTGCTTTACTGCACTTATAAATCGCGATGTCTAGCTAAAGGTTATCCGCAACGGTTGAACTAAGGTATGTGAAATCATGGGCTGCTTCAAGCGGTCAGTTATAAAAAGTGCTGTAAGGAGTCAATAGTGTCTCTCGATTAAAGACTGCTGATTGTCAGTCCAAATTCTTGATATTCCAACAAAAAACAGTTTATTAGCGACTTGAGATGCTCCCGCGAGTGAGTAATATTGATTACATCATCAGCAAACAGTAGATCATGCATTAGCACATCCCGCACCTCAGATTGTGCTTTTATCCCGTTCAGGTTGAAGAGTTTGCCATCTCTTGGTGTCTGTAGGTAATTTCCTCTTGTTCTCGTCCTAAAATCGTGCTTTTGAAGAAATGAAAGAGCTGCCGAATATCGTAGGAGCAAGAAGAAATCCTTGTTTGACGCCTTCGCGAATTTTGAAGGTTTCTGAACTGCAACCGTGAAATTGGACTGAGTACTTCATTCAAGATTGGAAAGGAGATTAAAAATAAAACTTCGTGAAAAGACCTCTGCTGACCTATTAGAATTCCCTAGTTAAACCAATAAGAACAGCGTTTAATGGCTTGCACTTTTTCTGCCACTATTCATGAGGTTTTGTCAGACAGAATTTGGTGTCAAAGTTTGATCTTCCCTGGAGAAACTACATTTAGATACTGACTAAAATCTATCAGCTAATTCTTGTAGCCACCTCCGTAAAAAATACAAAACTACTCACTTATAACATTCAGAAGATTGATTCCTTGGTAATTGTTGCAGTCGCCTTGATCACCTTTATTACTGAATTGTTTGATGATCTTAGTGTCTCGAATCTTCTGTGGGACACACTCCACCAATTACTAATGAAAATACGTAAAGTGAAGTGGCTGTAATTCGGTCGTCACTAAAGGCCTACATAATTGCTGAGCGGTCAATTGCTTTATTATCCTCATAAAGAGTACTTGGAGGCTCTAGGTGTTCTGTTATAGTCAAATGATCACTATTTTCAATTTCATACGGTAAAAACGTGCTGTCCTCCATGTAGAGCGATAAGAAGTGCTCTACCCATGTTTCCATATGTCGAATTTTTCAAACATCGGGCTATTAGATACTGAATTATTGGGAGCCGGTTCAAGTTTGTTTCGACCAAGGCTTCATACCGATATTCGCAGCTAATTTGTACTGAGGCTAATTTAAGATCAATAGTCAGATGCACATCGCCCAGCAGTCTGCTGCTCTAAAAATCGTAAGTTTCATCGGTTGGCATTTGTTTAATCTACCAGAACACTGACCATTTTTCGTCCAATGCAGTAGTCATCGCAGACGCATAAAACCCAAAAATAAGATATTTTAAGGTGAGAAATTTAATGTGCTATGGAACAAATTACGGTAAAACGGAACAGATTCTCAACACTTCGGTATAGATAAAATTATTTCAGTGAAAATTAGATTGTGAAAGACCGGCTACACCTTCTCGCGCAATATGCAAGAAATTTAGTAATTCCTTTTTTTGAAACTAGTTTGATAAATAATACATTTAGAGCCTAATAAAATGACATTTTCTTCTAGATTTTAATCTTTATTAATTAAGTCATCGTATCTGCACCGCAAGTTTAGCGACATGACATCAAATCACTATAGGTGTAGCTTTTGGTGATGTTTGCATAATATATATTTAGATAAATTCAAAAGTATTTTATTCTAAACACTCTCTAATGTTATAGAGACGATAAAATTTCACTATTTTATTTTAAAACTCACTTTTGTAAATCAAATAATCGTATGAAACACCTTAAACAGAATTTCAATTTTGAGCTGAATATACTACTGACATGGAAATTGCGCGATAATATTTGTGGTTTCATCAAACTTATTTAAAAAATGTCGTTGTTATGAAATATGTCTGGGACTGAATCTTTTATTACAAAACAATTCAGTTTATGCAATCTATAATTTCCCATCTCTAATTATTAAAGATTAGCTTTTCATCAAATATGTATGAGCAATTTGTTTAAAAACACCTAAAGCACGAAAACCGAAATTACTCACTGTTGAATTTTATTGTTCTATTTGTAACTGAAAAATGACATTGGTTATCGAAATCTCGGAAAATCATAGCAATTGCTTGAAATAAAAAATATTACCGTCCGGATACGGTTCGATGATTTCGGTAACATTTGCTGAAATAAAATTAAATTAATAATGCGAAAGTCTATCCATCTTTATGAGTTAAAATTAATTTCTTTAGATTTTGTAAACAATTTCCATAAAGAAGTTACTGCTTGAGGTGTCGAAAATGGTAGAATGACAATCAGACGGAAGCATTCGATTGCGAAAAAATATAATTGGAGAAAACATTTGAAAATATTACATATTTTCTAATCTTAAATTCGAAGCAAGTGTTTAACAAAGATAAAAAATTTTATTGATCAGATATGTTATTTAATATTTACTAAAAAATTATTGGCGCACATTACACGAAAGTTGGAAACAGAAGTGCGGGTTTTATTGCCCTGCATTCAAGATGCGTCCTGTGATTCATCACGATGTGAGTATGGTGTTGTGTACAGGGTGTTTCCTGAAGTGTTTCGAATTTTCGACATTTGGACGAATATGATGACTTGATTCATTCAATATATATGTTCTACATTCAGGGATAATTTTGAAATCAATCATCCACACTGATATGATGTTTGCTGATATATTACCATAGAATAAAATTTAAAAACAATTCCAATGTGCAACACTTGAATTCCTGTATTAAATCTGAAATACGTGTCAAAATAAATAATGTATAATTAATACCCGAACAATTTCATAATATTTATTATCATATGTTTATTGTTAACTTGAAATACCAATCTTGATTCTCGTATTAAGCATTCATTTACGCTTACCTGAGAGAAGACTTGGTTCATGTATTACTTTTTGGAATGATAGATTTTTTAAAAATAAACTTGTTTGATAAATGTTTGAAATTTAACCATGACGCCTTCAACATGATATGAATAATTTGAAATATTAGTTTAATAATATTTCAAATAGTAATTGAGTTATAGAAAATATTAACAGACGTCAATGTGAATGAGTCAATAACTATTTTACCACACTGTTTGAAAAGAGTTTTTGATGTTTGCTACGAAATCCTTCACAAACACCTCATTGCAATCTCAATAGTATATAACCATAAATATGATTTAATAAATCGTTTTATCTTCTAGGTTACCAGAACAATATTTTTTTAATCTTAGCATAATCGGTCTATGGTTCCTCTTTGTTTTGTCGAGCACAGTTCAGGTAGAAATATCGCAACTATTTAAATAATTATTAATTATTTACTATTTCAATTTTCAACCATGCATATGCCCACTGAAAATTTCTGTTCCTGATTAACACCACATGACTAAGTCTGAGAATACTAAAAACGATGCTGCTCCTAAACAATTATATAAACCCAGTGTTTGATTACTCGAAGCAGGCATGGACACCATGACTACAAAAGCAACGCAAGTTGCTCGAAAGGATTTATAGCGGCGAAACAAAAATGGTAGTTTGTCTTCGCGACCTCCCTTATGAGGATCGAATGCTGCATTTTAATTTGGATACACCGGCTCGCAAAAGAGTTTGATCGGATTTAGTCCTCACTTACAAAAGACTGAACTCAAAGTTTCACTCTAAAGCATCTATTACGCCTCCGATCAAGCTATACCTCACGCACTCACACATTGGCATAAGATATACCGCATTCCTATCGAAGTTATTCTATTCGACGAGCTCTTGATTCCTTTAGAACTCATTACCGTCAGACGCTGAAATATTCATCTTGTGATATAATTTTTAGGAACAAACAGGATATATTTATGCTCAGTAATTCCACCCTACAAACCGCTTATATAACTTAATTAAGCAACTTCACACGACATTTATCCTAGCGAATCTTTATCCTTTATACCGAGACATTTTCCTGTCTACAATAACTATGGATCTTCCCAACGTCATAACTTTTATTTTTATTTCAACGAAAATCCTAAGGTTTCGTAGAGATACGAGCTCTTTATAACATAATTTCTTCAATCTTTAATCTTGAAGAAATTAATTTGTTTTATTGAAATTCGCCTCACAACAACACAGAGCTTCATCATAATAACGACATGTTAAAAGCACACCAGTCGCAAAGGAAATTTTAAATTTCCTCGTAATCGGGATAGAATATTATTTGTGTAAACATTCCTGACATACCATAAGCAAGGGGCCACCATATTCCTGCAGTAAAATAAAGCCACATCTTTAATCAAAACGCGATAATAAAATTAATTCAATATGGTTTTTTTATAGATGTTCTACAGTTTCAACAATTTGTATTTAATTTATACCAGGAGAAATTACAACTCTTGGATCTGAGAGTATAGTCTTGTAAGGCGGAGTGAAATATGGAACTATCATGCCCTCCCAGTATACAACCATGGTTGAAATTGACTGACAGATACCAAAAATTCATTATACAGGTCAGAGTTGAAGTTATATGAAGTTAATAAAATAGCACGGCTCATCAATTAGCTAAATCTTCCACCGTTGAAAAACATTTACATATTCAATATGTATTCCTAACGCATTTAATCTAATCATTCGATATTCAAAATTGAAAGTTATCCCCATGACAGATGGGAAACGTTCATTAAACAGCCAATAAACTGGCGTAAATTATCTCATATTTAGCAATGTAAATCAAATCTGGCAGGGCGAAATATTTCAGGGAATGTTTTGCAGCGTTGTTCAAGCAGGTGCAAAATAGTTTTGAATGTTGTGAGGTTATTCTGATCGAAAAATACATGTACATTTCGACTCCAAATACTAGCCATGTCAGGTTTTTAGTGTTTGAACCAAAAACCTGAAATAAGAAAATTTACAAGAGTGTATTATTTTTATACGCGCTGAGTACTGTGATTATATCCGAGAAGAATATTTAAATTTTATTTCCGTATTCGACATTACGTGCAAATTTGGTTTTTTTGAGTAATTTCTTCATATGGGATCCACGCCGCAACGCTTTCACTACTCATCAAGTCCTCAAAGGGATTAACGTCATCGAAAAGTGTGTATTCATCTGCAACGACTGGTTATTTTCTCAACAACGCACGTTTAAGTCTTGAAGTCTGTTTCACAATTCGAATTTTGACAGTGATCGTGATCGCCGCTTTTATCTTTCGCTATTCATCATTGATCGACGACAGAACCACTGAGTGTGCAACACCCATTGATCTGTGCTGATAGCTACTCTGACTGAATAACCCGGAAAATGAAACAAAGTGCCTCATACGGTGTGCGCCAAAACTTGGTAAGCATCAAGGCGTGGGCAGTCACGTATGGCCTCGTCAAAAGTGAACACAAAGTGCTGTAAATCGCGGACCAGGGATTTATTCGCAATTATTGATGGAGATATTTGACCTGGTGTTTGTTATGTCTGCCAGGTGAGCAAGCACAGAACAACATTGAAATGCACAGAGGTTAAACCTCCTGAGAATGAAATTGAAGCATGCCCAAATGGAATTGAATCAGGCATTCATAAATTTTATTGAACTAGTAAAAATCGTCATTAATGTAACAGTGATGCCAGGCTTGAAGGTTACTGGCAAAGAGCCCATAGAAAATTCGTTATACTCGAACAGAATAACATTTGTTCAGATAGCCGCTTAAATTGAAACAAAACAGATATGTTTTCAAGGTTAGCGCTAGGATTACTTTTAGTTAAAGGAAAGGACATTGAAGATGTCCTACGGAATTCGTATTTGCTGCAAGCACAAACTGACTCATATCGCCGTAATTATGCCGAAGTACCTTGGTGGGAATTTTAACGGACACCAACACCGAAACTTGCTCCAAAATACGTAAAAGGTCCAACGTCGAAAGAATCGGATCAATAAATAGTGTTACTGACTCAACGCTACATGCTAAAAGCTCACACTAATTTCTCTATACGAAAACCCTAAGTTTGCTCAGTAAATGACTGAACTACACGAATTGTGCAAACTCGACCCCATCGCTGTTACCGAAACGTGGTTTTAATCTTGAATGACTGAGAGCGAACTGTCGATCCCCAACATGGCTTTATACTGTAAGGAACGACACTGTGAAGTTTTCAATATCGAACTAAAAGATCCCCTCTGGTGTAGCAGCATATGAGTAATCTATCGCCATTTGTCTTTAACGGATTCTTAATGATTACAAGTTGTCGCGTTAACACGTTACGCTGTGAAATACAAAGCTCACCAATCACTTGTCATCGAGGATTTCCTCATCTTGCAGATCAACATCATTCCTCATACAAATCGATCATAAATTCGTTCGATATTGACACCTCCACGGACAAACAATGTTTCTGAAACACTTCATTCCGAGTCAGAGAGAGGGTACCTTTGAGGGTACTGACTATATGCCCCTTTCGGTCAGAGTGATAGCTTGTGCTAGGCTCCGAATTTTGCTACTATCTCTAGTCGCAAAATAAACCGAACACAAAACGCGTCAGAAAATGAAAACCCCTCGCGCGGCGTGCAGCTTTAAAATGTACAATTGGATTATCATAATCTTGATAGACAAAATTCGTCCTAAAGAAAGCTCCTTAAAATAATAAATTTAAACTACGACGGAGGGGCAAAGGGATGCAACTAAGGGCTAGAGGATGGAAGTTTCATAAGGCTAAAAGCACAGCTAATTCATTATCACAATTTACTCGACTGCGAAACAAAATTACCCGCTCAATTCCAGACTATGAACAAACTGTTCAATCACATTCGATTTCTCAGTTTCGCCACAAATCAAAGCTCTCATATTGACTCGTGAATGTAAGAACTAAAATTAAACCTGGAGTTTTGCTTTGAAAAGATTATCTAGATTAATTGAATCCGTTTGAAAAACCGATAGTCTATCAGCAGACTTTAATTCTGGAATTTTCACACCGGAATCCACAGCCCGTTCAAGAATCCGGCATTAAACGTTATGGACCTACTTTGAGTGAGTGATTGATTACTGTGACGGTGGTTGCACAGAAAAATGTTTTACTTCTGGACCGCTAGTATCATAACGCTTCCAAGCTTGTGTATGGTTTGGAATTTGTGCGTTATGTCAAGCAACTCAGACGACTGGACCTGAGGACGCTTCCACAAAAGAGAACACAAGACGATCTTATCTTTACGTTCAAAGTTTTGTAAAGTGTTTCCCACCCCTGGATATCTTATTCGAACTGCGAACTTCTAGGAACATCCGAATTCATGTTTACATGTGGAAATATCACAATCCAAACTTCAAATCCAAACTTGACGATCTACATTTAAACTCTGTGGTTATTGTAAAGTTAATTGATTTTCTACTATAAATCCTGAATCTTGAATTTTCGTAACGTAAGGTTACATTTAATTGACAAAAGTTTCACGAATATTCCGAGAAACCACTCAGACCAAAATTAAACTGATTATATCTGAAACGAATCCTTATGCGAGTTTTATAATTTTCTTTGATACTGATAAATATACTGGATTTTTCGACAAAACTGCGTTGATTCTAAAAATCAATGAAATAAAAATGTATACCGTTAATCATAACAAAATTCGATTTTTTGTATATGAAATACTTGTCTACATACGTATGCAATCCATTAAACGTTTACACGTATACACCGCCCTACCAAATTAATCACTGACACAGGAAGCAACTGGACATTTTTGTATTGTAAATTAAACCGGCAAGGTAGCATCCTGACGTTTTATGATCAATATAATTCTGATTACTGAAGGTCGGTTCAGCGCACTGTTTTATAATCAATTCCAAAGAAATTCAATTGATAATATTTTTTGTGACTGGCTATCTATCAATATGTACGACCGCTAAGTGAGAGGATACATGATGCGATGAGTAGCATACAGATTTACCTTTCACTTTATCCAGACACGTAACTGGAAAAAATGACCGCCAATTTTGGAAAATTTTTTTTACACTAATATAAAAATGCGAATGATTAGTTACGTTACGGTTAACATATTGAGAGGTAACATTGAACAGTTTCAAGGTACATTATTTGAACAGCGAGGATAAAAGTAAATTAGACTAA
Source organism: Atriophallophorus winterbourni (assembly GCA_013407085.1). NCBI lineage: Eukaryota > Metazoa > Platyhelminthes > Trematoda > Plagiorchiida > Microphallidae > Atriophallophorus > Atriophallophorus winterbourni. The sequence goes on along the minus strand of JACCGJ010010804.1, from coordinate 22,782 downwards.
AATGAGGTGTTTTTGCTACTATATATATTTTATTTGCTTTATCGTACATGCTTCGTTATTGATTTGTTATAATGCACCATCAGTTTCGAACTGGCTATTCAATTCACTTGTAATGTATTTTTCAAGTATGCCGTTAAACGGTAAACGAGTGGTCAACAGTGTTTGTTATACTTTATAATAGGAAAGTTGGTATTTCAAACTTCACTCGTAAAATGATCTCGTATTGACTTTAATATATGAAATCATGGGAATTACAGTTTACTCTGCGTTATGTTACGTAAAAATCGGGTGAGGATTCAATGTCGAAATTCAAACTGTCAGACGCCTCCAGAATAACTTTCGATTAATCAACCAAATAACAGTCAAGTTAATGAACGAAAGAATTCCTGAATTTTTCAGTTCTCAAATAGGGGAGGCGCTATTCACTTTGCATGGATGAGGACAGTTTGCAAGTCATGAGAACCTCATACAGTGGGTGTGCATTATCGGAAGTTATGACTCTGACCAATCTGTCACATTTACGGAAATGTCGTTCGACGATCATATCTCGAATTAACTCGGTGGTGGCAAAGCTCAGTCTAGCGATAACCTTAATATCTCATTTTATCATCAGGAAATCCTTTATAATTAGACCAAGATAATGATAGGAGATGCATAGAAGAAGTGGGTAACAATGCTGAGAAAACAATGTCTAACTACATCAGGCGGGACTCATAGGAAACACAGGCGGAGGGCACCGAAAAATAGCATTTGAACCTTCAAGAACTGTGTAGTCACATAATTAGTCCAGTTAAGAGTTTGTGATAACGCAATCCCAAGAAACTTTAAACAGGTGCTTCTGCTGTACTCGAAGTCATTGAAGGACACCGGAGGAATTCCTCGAAGCAGGGTTTTACATCGCTGATCAATAAATTTTGAAAATATTAGCTCTTCACAAATTTGAGGCTTTAACGATAAACCGAGAGATAATGACCACAGGCCAATTTTATTTAAATAGTTTCAGATGCAGGGGGCAGCATGCCTATGGTGGTCAACATCATCTGCAACGTCGTCAGCGTATTTTAGAAAGAGGGTGGAATGAAAACGCGGAAAATCGGAAATGTATTCAGACGATACGAAGGGAGAAAGAATTGAGCCCGACAGAACACCGCGAGGTATCGTGATCCAATTAGTGACTTCGCCATTAACAATAGTACATTGCAGATGGTCTTTAGAGTAGGAGATTATCCGGTAAGGTATGCTGGGTGCGACACCACAGTCATAAAGTTTGATAACCATGTAATATATATATCAATATATATATATATATATATATATATATTCCCAAATATTTGAAATCAATTTCAAGATCTCACCAGTGTAAACCAAATTAATTCCGATGTTTAAATGATTTGCTAAAATGGAAACAAAGTTATAATAACAAACAAGCTCGTACTTGCTCGAAACTGGATTAAAGTAATTTGTTAACGCGAAATATAACTTGCCAAGTGTTTCTGCATAAGGTTCGGCGGTGCAATCTTACAATTGAAAAAATAAAATTTTAGGGTAGATATTTCATTGAAATATTAACATATCATCAATATTTCATTCAACATTTTGAGATCTAATGAAAAGCATGATTCTTCACGCTAAATCGTTTTTCTTTTCAAAAGCATACCTGGATATTCAACTTTCTCCGGTGAAAAGTTTATAGTTCCTCCTATGTAAATGCAAAATTGACAATACAAAGCGATTGAGGAATCAATTGGCACTAAATTGCATACGAACGTTTATGTAACTCACTTATCCTGATTTCTGTTCACGAATATATAGATACATGCTGTATTGTATTACGTACACAAGATCAAGCAACATTTAATTTTCTCCTATCGGTGAAATTTCTTTTTAAAAAATTTCGATAATATTTTAAATCAAATTAATCTAAATCATCATCATCAGGTAAAAACCATATATTTATCTTTTCAACCAATTAAACAACATTAAGCTCATAAATTGGGAGGCCTGCGACCTAAATTGTCGAAGAATCTGATGACAAAATCTCAGCGTAGATAAACTGAATTTTTTACGAAGGTTCGATATCGGAGTGCATTGCTGTGGACGCTTATTTCTGTGCTCCAACGTTTTTGAATTGAATTCACTCACACCTCGCGATAAATTACACCGTTTTGGATTCCTGTTGACGCAAGTGCAAAATGACCAAATAAATTTATTTCACTGATTTTACGAATAACATTACAATCATTCGAAAGAACTCGTCTTCCCAATTCACTCGACACCTTGGATTGGATAATCCGATCAAATCTCAAAGAGCTACTAGGACTCTTGTTATTCACCTTTCATGGAGGCGAGATTGTTCATTCATCCAACTCCAGCAAATTGTCATCCTCTTCAGACTAGATTTCGTGCAGGCTAATTTATCATTGATCGGTCAATAATGTTCTCACCTCTGCGTCATAACGTTACAAGCGAAGCTCAGCAATGGCGGTCACGTGCGCCAAATTTGTCGGTAGGAGGGAAATCATGAAACACGACACATTAGCTGCTTTATTTATCATGGTACTGTTAACCTGAAGTGTGACGTCAAACTTGATTGCTGATGGAACCACAGAAGTGGTATGGAGTGTCCCCTTCTTTGGTGCTATTAGATATAGGCCATGAGAGTTCAATCTTGAGAGCTAGAAGTGGCCGATTAAACAAGGGATCTCTTTGCAGGACACCATTGAAAATAAAGAACTTGCTAAGGTGATATATTTGGATAACGATGCTGTAGCATGAGTTGCCAGAACGCGTTGATTATAAATTCAAAAATGCTCAACGGGACTCCGGTTCAGGATGTTCCCGTGAGATCGGTGCTTGGAGACTTTTCCATCATTGAATAAACAACAAAAGAAAGTGCTTGATTTAGATAAGGTCTTTGTATTTTGTGGGTAAACGGCTTTAATGAACTTACGAGCTCCAGTGACCCGTGCTAGCGTTCTAGACACCCAACTCCACCGTTTTCAGAGTCACTATAAGAAATTTCTCTGCGTCACACAGAACCAAGCAAACGTGCCATGAGTTAGACTTGAATGCCAGAGGCTAGGTGAGAACGGTGCCATTAGAGTATAATCGGAATTGAAAGTCAATCTTCAGAATCATTTCAAATATTACAATTTTAGAACATTAATATGGCATCCATTAATTTAATTATCATGCAAACTCACGCTTCATATGTGACGCAAATTTTACTGCAAGATAACGGACGTAGACTTAACCATATGAGATAAATTACCAAGCGGTTACTGGCGAAGCTAGGCCTAAAACACTCTCCTAATATAGTATTGCAAATTCATTTTCATTAGCTGGTATAATATTGCTCTACACAGTCTTACTATACACTGATTGCGATTCACTAATTTTTCGTTAAAATTCGAAGCCAGTGTAATATAGGAATCTAAATGAACAACCAAGTTGTTCAAGTAGGAATCACAAAAAATAGTGCATTTCAGGCGATCACGATGCTTATAAATTATCGAACACGCTAAACAAACAAACAAACAAACAGCAATTCATCAAGGTTTATATCGATATATTTGGCCCACGGAAATGTATAAAATAAAAGATGTCACAATGTATCATAGCTCACCAGTTCTACCTGAAATTTGAAGAATTTTTATTGATTAATCAGAGGAAGGATTATGCAGGCCAGCGGTCTAGTTTATGGATTTCATACTTACTTTGTAAATCAGCTTCAACTTTTCAAATGGAAAATGAATCACAATATTATAATAACCCATTACCTGTATTTTTATAAGGATATAAAACGGAATTTATTACTCAAGTGTGATACATACAAAAAACTTATCGATTTACCGAGCGAGTAACGTAATTGAAAATATAAACATGGTCTTCAATTTAGTGATTCTTGATCTAGCACTCAAGGCGCTTATGGTTGAGTGCTTGACCAAGAGTCACTATGTGAATCTGTGTTTGAACATCATGGTTCGTTGTACGAACCCTATGTAACAGTGGCATTCAAGTATAGCATAGTATTGTTTGCCACTAATCCACTGTTGTAAGGCTCAGTGAAACTAATAATACTGTCACCACCAGATGACGGCAAACAGCCACAAACCGATAGTGGTGTGTGATTGCGGGGGATGTGAGCAACACATAACTTTGGTCTTCAATTGTTACTAGATTAGTTTGGAATATAATTATCTGAAGTAGTAGCAAGCAGCTTTGCCGATGAAAACAATCGTTACATTTAACGCAAAAATTCCCATCGTTTTGCGCTATATACATCGCGAATCAACATTTATTCCACTTACAGAAAACACATTACACAATTTCGTCAATTACCATTTATTTTTTAAATTGTTTATAATTCAAACCCAATAAACTTTAGGGAATCTGTTCTATAAATTGAAGTATCGTTTTCGAATCTTCACATCTTAAGGCTATGTAATTATCGGTTTTATGTGCTTTTTTATGGTATCATCCTTATGATAGAATAACAAATAAATATCTGCTAGACAAAGTTATAATTCAATGCTAGATTAAGCCATATTGCTTTTACCGCACGATGAACTGAGCTTCGCGAAGAATTATCAAATATACTCAACCAAGGCTAAGCTATAAGCTATAAGTGATGGCGTTACCTGCTAGGTATTCTGCATTCGTAAGCAAACCTGTGGTATGTAAATGAAATTTACTTCAGAGGTCACTTTGATATTTGTTAAAAGAAAAAGATTCATTTATTATCACGTCATAAACGTATATTGTGATACGGTTCAACCAATAGCTGTGGTGGCTATGAAATGCAGAGTAATCGAAATTTTGTTGTATGAAAGAATATCATATTAAATGCCCAGTATTATCACACCACATTTCAAAAAAAGAAAAAATCAAACAGCTGAGTTCATTCAGAGAATAAAAAAGTTATATTTAAATGTCGATGTTAAATAGAGTTATTAAAATGACCCCTGATATGCAATCACAGAACCATGAAGTGATTTTTTTTCAAGTGTCCAGGAAGCTTAAAATGAGCAAATAATATGATGTACGCACATCATCTCCAGATACACCCCACGAACGGTTCACTGTCTTTACATGATGACGGCCAGGTTATATCCTGTATGTGTGGAGAATGTAAGCACACCACATTATATTGGTCAATTTTAAGTGTCGCACGTAGTTCACCCGAATTCCCTTTGTGATTGTGTATTTTGAACATGATGGTGCTTTCTAATGACCCCATTTAAGGTTGGCATGGAAGTTTCATGTTTCTACCAATGCCACGGCGTCAAGGCTTACTGAGCCTAATTATACATTTACAACCTGATGATCGACAAACGGCCAGAAACCAGTTGTGGAGTGCCAGTGATTGCAAATATGCAGACAATTAATCGAAGTTACATGATACAAAATAATGATTGCCATTGGTTTATCATTACGTTTAGTTGTACTAGTATTAATAGTATTATTATTTTGAGTAACTGTAATAACATCACAAATCTAAATGGAACACCATCCATTGACTTGAATAAGACTTTTACAGAACACGTAAGTGAAATATCACAAAAGATCTTATCTTATTTACAAAATATTGTGTAACTTAAACCATGCGTTTATTTAATTAACCGTTTCCCGACTATTAATATGCTGTGTAATCTAATCGATTTGAGACATCAATTAAGCCGTCCAATCTACACGTGGAACTAGCCTAACAAAACTAAAGTAGAGTTTTTTCAAAGTGTTAATGCTGCAAACTCCTAAAGACTACAGTCCAAATTCAATTACTTCTGTCATGGTACGTTGTCTCAATAATATCTTAGGTAAATGTGGTTTAAACACTTCGAACAGCTGAAAAAGCAAAACGCTTTTCTTCGACGCGATGGATACTGCGAAGCAATAGCTGTATTACATGTTATTCTGCGTACCGCACACACTCACGTTATACCGGCTTCGGTCGCTAGTATAGTGTTGTCGAAGGATTTTGACTCGGTTTCTCAGGAGACTACTCTCTTAACTGTGGCTTAATTTGGTGATACGCAGCTGTTGTTAGGAAAATTAAGAATTCTTATAATACAGCATCCCACAATTACCGAATGATGTTTGCAATATACAAAAGAAATATGTTAGACGAATGGATTCACTATTCTCGCCGTTGTCAATTATGGCCAGATTTCGGAATTGTATGATCTAATTCTGAACGTGGAAATTGCGGGCCAGTTAATCAATTTAATCGCTTATGCAGATGATCTGCTTCTATTTGCTAGTACATGAGAAATCTCACAAGCAAGTTCGAAAAATTACTACCAGGATTTGTTGAGGCTGGACTAACAGTTATCGTTCCGAAAAACCGTGTGTTGAACTTCGTGATAAGCAAGAATCTATATATATAACTACTATAGTATCAGATAATGTTAAAATAGCTTTCGAGCAGATCAAGGCGCTAAATGTAGAGGATATCGTTCGCTATTTTGGTTATTAATTCAGCACTTCACAAAACGCGTCAGGCAATCCTCTTCTTGAATATCAAGTTTACCTAGTTAATTCAAGTTTGACACCAATAAAGCCACAACAAATAATTAACATGCTGCACTGAAATGTAATATCGTCGCATAACAAATTGCTTCTGTCTAGGCGCAAAACAAATGAAAACAACGAAAAGCTTTCGAACGTTGTGCTTAACAATCATTAAGAAAATGGCAGCTTTTCCTACCGGGCACACCCGCTGTGTGTTTCAACGCACCAGTGGCACCTGGTAGTCTAGGAATTTCGCATTTCGACTCGACTATCCAGTTCAAATCTTTGCAGTATAGACGTTTTAGTCAAAGGAATATTTGTGCTTTTGTGTAAGCATACTATAAGGTTGATTGAAAGGTATTTGATTGCTACAACAGAAGTTAGTTATCGCTGTTTCATAGCTTCGGGTTTGCGCGCTTATGTTCTGAGCGTACGATTTCATGAAAAAATTTAAATATTTTAAGAATATATTTTATAGATTATAGTATTATTTGACATCACTTCCAGACTTGGACGGAATAGCTTAATATTTTTACAAATTAATGTCATTTTGCATTTTCTTGAACGGAAACTAGTTTTGTAAACATAAAAATTGATTTAAATGTCATATAAAAACAGCTTGCTGGTGAACTCAAGCGGGCGAATAATTAATTGTAAATTTCGGTGAAAAATTAGGATTTCGCATTAATGTTTACCTCTGACTGCGGAATTGGATTGCCAATCGTAGGTTACTGAAATAAAATTCACATTAATTTATTTAATTCAGTCATCTTGGCAGGAAACATAGACGAGTGATTTTACAAGAAATATAACTATATGTGTTTAACACCGCTGATTTTTAGTGGGTGTAAGAAACAAAATTACACTCCGTCTCGACAGAGTTTTGATATTTCCGTAGACTTTTTATTCGAAAAAAATTAGCATCATAAAGTATCATCTTAAGTAGTTTATATTCTGACATAAATCCTTTATTCCGAAACCAATATTATGGTAGAGGATTTTAATTGATTTCGAATGTAATAACCAAGCTTTGTTCTAGTATAGGTAAGGGTAAATAAAATTTAACACTCCGGCTTCCTATTTTATATAAAATCCGATCAAATGTGGACATGCGTTGATTAATGTCTATGTCTTATATTTGTTTCATCTATTTAGGATAATGAAATTGACGTTGGCAATTTTACTATAAACAATAACACAATTATTAAAGTGAAGTTCATGCAAAAATTAAAAAAGTAAATTAATTATATTGTAACAAAATTCGGTGTTTTATATTTCTGATTATTTCAATTTCTAATTTGTGCATTAAATTTTTATGATGTATTAAAGTTGTACACACCTGTTTCTGCGGTGACTGAAGACAAAAATTTTAAAACATGAGAAATTGTTGGATGTTTTACGAATCGTAAGTACGTTAACTTTCAATGTGGTCGTTTATGTTTAATTCTGAATTTTCATTCGGATTTAGTGTATACTATACTCATGAAACGTTTTAAATAACAGTTGCATATAATTCATTAGGTTAAAAAAATAGGCTCCGTTAAATTTTATAATTGATTCCATGGTAGTCAATAAATAATTAAAATCGGTATGAAAGTAATCTTCATTGCGATTGAATTTATTGATATCTTTATGGTTTAAACTTACTCCCAAATTGTGCCACTATGAGAAAAAGTTGTTTATTACTTGGAAAAATGTATATTTTAAAACTCGAAATAAGTGTTTTCATCATAAAACTACCTGGTCGAATACTAGGCCAAAATATATCCACTGAAACTGCGGAATAGTTGGAAACGTTGAGATAAATGCACGCAGTATTAAAAAGTTATATAAAAATTCCAACTTACCTCTGTTCGTTTTCACAGAAACTAAAAATATATGGATTGAGTCAAACTTTCCGCAAACAGAAATGTATTATTAGATAAGGATCGAGTTTAATTTGATTAAATACAAAACTAAATTAATAAACCTAAATGCAAAAATATTTATAATCAAACTGATATCAAACTAATGACAACGAACTTTGAATACCGAATATTGTAACTCACCGTAGGCAGGAATTACTGAGAATAAAATAATTCCGACATGTTAATGACCTTGTCAAAAATTATTGACGAAGATGAAGAATGTGAGACTGGGTGAGTAGTTACTTTTCATAACATAAAACTATATTGGATAAGGTTGTTAGCACCAACCTGTTCAATCACAATAGCCCACACTCATGTAGACTGGGTTTGAAGCGCATGCGGATTCTGATCCTACTGCCCTTACCTGATGAGTACAAACAGCACTAAACCGGTTGTGGAGTGTGTGTGACGTAGATGGATGCAAATGGGTTTTTTGTTATTTAAATGTTTAATGCCAACCAGACATCACAGAATTTAAACCGAATTAAATGTTGGATTTCAACAAATTTCATTCAAGTGCTCATAATTTACATGTGATATTCCGCAATAAATTTTAGCCTTTTTGAAAAGAATAATTTTCAGTCACCCATTTTGTACTCAATAATGTTTTGCTGTTACCCATGTCAATAATCGATAAATTAACTTTTTATTTGAAATCATTTATAATCGCGATTGTTTGCATTCAAGCTAACTAGATGGTTATTTGGTGGCAAATTTTCAGAGAAACAACTTCTTAACTATTCACAATTTTGAAATAAAGATTACATAACGAAAATGTAATAATATCAATGAAATTAATTCAATTTACATGAAACATTACCTGATTCCTCTCCCGGGGTGTATTCTACTGTAATTAGGTAATATACTCATTTTTACAAAATATATTTCTGAAATTTATTGCATTATTAAACGAACTGATACTCTTCTCTTTTCGATCAATCAAACCATAAATGGTGGATTCATTTGCTACTTAATGGATACAATAATGAAACTAGGACTGCACATTAAAACAATTTATTGAAAAACTTAAGAAAGTGATGAGATTTCTCTCCGGCATTTCTCATCTAGCTCTACAATACAAGCGTAAGAAAATAGAAATGGTTCTGATCGGCATCAACCGTTAAACAAAACTAAATGTCATGTGTTGGTTCTTGAAATTGTTTGGTCGATATTGGTGTTAACCAAGACAAAATCACGCACTAGTCATTGTTGTACTCATAATTATTGCTTAAAACGTTTTTTTGTGCAATCGCCTTAGATATTTGCAAGATGTTCCAGCCAGCTCCACATGAAATGTTGTTAGGGACCGTGCAAACAATCGGGAACGCATGTTCAGGCTTTACTCGAGAGGGCTATGTCAATTAGATGATATGAATTCGAACCATTCACCTCCTTACAACAGTCTTTGCCTAACCAATTAAGATGATGTTCATATATTTGCTTTGCCAGCTTCTTCATCCTTAAGCCATTTTATCCTGCTTCACAGGAACAGGTGAATTCATAAATATATATTTGAATTGTCTGACTTGGTAGTTAGTCATTAAGATAAAGTCTGATTATTGGCCTATTGGTGAAGGTTTTGTCGCACTTTTCAGAAGTGAACGTCCTTTAAACTATTCATTAAGGCTTGAGCCTTAGAAGTCACTAGAGGCTTCGCCTTCAAATTGAAACAATGGATGTAAAGTTCTCTCATGTAATGTTGTTATAGATATTACGTTTGACATTGAGGGAATATATCGTTCAAGGATAGCCATTTCTGATTATACAACTGCTTTTCAGTGCAAGATCTTCAACAAAATTCTCTTGAGAGAAAAATGGAGTTGCTAGCGTGAATAGTTTATGCACCAGATTTTGGTTTATCTTCACTGGAATAGCGCTAATGAAATGTGTATACTGCCGTGACCAATTTAAATTCCAGGCTAATCCAAGGTTCGTCCAAATTTGTTGTAAGTAAAAGGACAAGAAATGCTCGGCGTCCATTGTTTTTAAGTCCGTAAGCAAAAGGGATGTTATCATGTGTGTGGTTAAAATGTGTGAGCTAGTTTACCATGTCCAAATCTCCATTGCAATTCAGGAATATATCAGTCCTTGAGGCGAAACCATGGTAACTCCATCGATTTGACGAAACATCTTGCAGTCTAATTGACATTGTACGTTCATTGTGCATCTTTGAAGTAGAAATCTCTCAACGTGGTGATTAAAACAGGAAAGTAGAACCTTTGTCGCGCAACTGTATCACATACAAATTCAACGGTTTATATCAGTGGTACATTGTTGAACAAAAAAGATTATTCAAGTGATATAATTCTTTTTGGCTGAAAAATACATTGATTATCTAGTCGACAAATGTCACCGAATTATTTTTGTTAGAATCTAGCGTTTCGCACAATAACTTTGGTATCGTACGGCGAATTTAGAAAAGAGACGATCGGTTTCAATGATGTGTTTTCTTTATGTATTCGCATATTTATACATTAAATTCATTTTTCTCTCATTAAAATTTATAACTAAATTTATAAAATATAATCATAAGCTGATCGTTACATATTTAAATGACGAACATTATTACATATATATTATTTAAAGGTCATTGATGATTATTATGAATTCCAAAGGATTTAGAATTAATGGATACAATACAATGACCGAAAATCTATTTAATTGCTCATCTAGTAATGGGAAAATTGATGGTAGACCTACGCATAAATTTATCTCCATCTGTAATTGATAAAATTCGAACATACATTAATACTTGGAATTAAAAGATTTGTTATTATAAATTAAAAATAAACATGTCATTGATATTCAGAATCCACATGTCGCATTATATTCTTTGTGATATTTGACCATCAATTTATTTTCGTAATCTTGAAGGTGTCACTCACAAATGCACTATTACTCATGAATTGTTCCGAAGGCATAATGTTTGAAAAAAAAATTCCCTGGAGGATTTCCTTAATCAGTCTCCACAAGATTGTAGCGTAACCTTAATAACTAGTCGCGTATTCATTAACTGAAATGTGCGTGTCTATATATGTGTTCATTATTCCTATCAAACATTTGGTAGACTTTTTGAAATCGTTAATGAGTTTCGCGGAGACCGCAAGATTTTTAATTATACATAAAACCGATATAATTAACCTATCAAAAGTTCTTCATGTAAAACTTTTAACATTAAAAGTATGATATATCGAAATAGATATAGGTTCACATTTTGTTAGAAATACGTAACGAATATTACGAAAGTATATAGATGTTGCAGGATTTTGAGTACCATATCAGTATTCAAAACCATATTTTACTTTGCTTTGAGATAACGAGCCTCGTGGAAGAAACAAATTCGTAATCATCACGAAAACAACTGACCGTTCAATTAGATTCTGTATTTTAGTACTATAATTATATATACCCAACCCAGAAACATCTGATGATTATTAAATTCATTATAATTTGAAAAATGACAGATATCTTATCCACAAACATAATAACAAATATTTGACCTTGATTTATCTTCGAGTTTGTAGTGTGAGTAGTGTTGTTAATTGATTAAAGCAAACTACTGTTCAAATTTCGTTGTACGAAATTAATGATATGTTCGGTCAACTTAGTTTATTAGCAAAGTTTGAACTTGCACATTAGGATGAATTAAATTAAAGCACTGTCTCCGCACTTGAAAATTATCGAACAAATCTTTATGGTTTACGAAAGAAACAAATACATTTTAGCAGATGCATCGATTGTAACAACTACAGTGGTCAAAAATATTATAACATAATTACCGAAGTGCACTACATGAGTATATAAACATAAGGATCTTACCAACATCAGCTATAATGGGTAATATTGTAGAGTGAGCGAAAAGATCAAATTGCGTCAATTATATTGAGGCCATATTGCAATACTAAACCTAACGTCTTTCACTTTGCTTGCACAGGACCCGAGCATCATGGATGCAATATTGTTTGCGTAATTCCCCGCGTTTCACATTCACTTTCGATAGCGTCTCAATTTCGACAAACGTTCTACTGTTCCAAATTAATCATATCCGTCCTTTCGGTGCTTTCTGCCCTTGCGCCATGGTTGAGTTTGTTGTTCTTTATACCATACAGAAGCTCAAGATAATCAATCAAAACTGATGCACTTTACATCAGTATAATATCACTTTCAATGTATTGGTAATGGTCCGAATGGTCTCGAGCAAATAGTATAAAAGCGCGCTCAAGTGTTTCATGTTTGGCCCGTAAGAACTTCATCCGAATGTGTATCATTCTAAAATCGTCATGGCAGAATTTTATACGCAGACAGTTGTTTCTCGATTCAGTGTACATTTCCATAAATGCTAAAATAAACGTAATATACTTTGTCATACAATGTTCGGTGTTGGAGAAGATCTCGTCATGATCAAACACTACATGAAATTGGTATCTTCATACGAAATTCATCGTCTATCTACTACCCGCAATCAATGATTATTTTACATATATATTTTGTTTTATCAGCAACCACATTTCATGTCTGCTCGTTCAAACCCATGTAGAAAAACGGAACATTCGATGCTCCATATACATTTTTGGCACAAATATTCACCTGAACTAAATATAAACACCACTCAAATTTGAAAAATGTTGGATGTTGAACTATAAATAAATGAGCTAGAATGATCGTTGGGATCAAAGGGAGTTTTAGATCACATTCCATTCCAGACATAGCTGAACCAAAATCTGAATGTCTGGAGGATAATTTGCGGTGTTCAAAACGCGATGGTATTGGTTGATTTTTGATGTAAAATGTATAAAAGATTAATATAGATAGATGAGACAAAAACTTAAAAATCTATGTATTACTATCGCTACGATAACTTGAAAATGATTAACTTGCTTGAACACTTATATAAGCTTTTACGGCTTCACTCATGAATAAATGATTGCTTTTATAGATGTGAGAGAAATTTCAATGTTTTTCAACTTTCACTTAAGCCCCCCACAATCCAGGCTATCAAAATAATACATACCTGCGAAATAACTTGGTTGCGAATGGTAGTCTCTAATTTGATAGCGAATCTCTCTCAATAGATATTCTTCCTTTGTTGCAGGATAAGTAAACTAACATAGCGCTAAAATATGTATTTGAGTTTACCTATACATAAGGAAGTCGGTTAATAGACTGGTTACTATAGACTATAATGTTCTGTGGTTAGTAGTTAATTCTGATTTTTGACGAATATTCTCAAATATTCGTGAAACAAATTAAACGTATGATGGTTTGATCGCGTTTTTCATCCATACTTAATATAAAAACTAGATGTTTGACCTAAAATTTATTACAATATATATCTATATATATTTAGGCAAAAAATACAAATGATGATAAGTAACATATATCAACTAAATACAACGTGATTTATTATCATATATCGATGATTATAGCATGATAGTATTTGCAATGGCCTTTCTAATGTTTGTAACATCAATAGCTAAATATATCCATGAACAACATTCGGAACTATTTAGTTTATCCTGAATAATGCATATCAATGTTCTATGTATTCATTAATTAAATTGTTATAAAACAGAAGATCAAGGTAATTTGACAAAGATTGAGGTTTTTAAATGATGAGGTCGACGCTTATATCAGTCGCAATGCCTAGAATGCACGCAGTATAAACCAATCCAGCAAATGCAATGCTCTTAACAGATGTCAAATATAAAGTGCTTTTCAACTAGTAAAAGTTATTTAAACTCGATTAGCAGTATAAATCACCGCGAAACAGAAACTAGTGATGAATATATATATATATATATATATATATATATATACATATATATAGAAGTTGAAACACGATACATGTGCTAAAAACACGTTTTCTGTTAAGAATAAATAATTATTCCTAATATTGTAACCCATTTTGAATTTTCATCAAAACATTTCTGACAACATTCGTGATCATTTTATTAAAAGTAATATCCTTATTTTGAAAATAAATATTGAGAACTTGGACTTACATTGTTTTATTACAGGCACTAGAATGTTGTAGAAAATAAAATTAGTGATGACTAGAATTGGCCATAAATGAAAATTATTGTAAACAATTTGCGCTTGAATGCCACTGTTGCGTTAGGTTGGTACGACCACCCAGTTCAATCACATGAGCTTGAACTCATTTAGTTAGGGTTTACACCCATGCCCATGAAAATGACTAAACTGCATGCATTTCCATCACACCCCATCTTTTTCCAACAGTGGCATACAGGCGCTAAATGTTTACCATTAATCCACTGTTTCAAGCTCATGCGTATCCAGATCCTACTGTCCATTCTTGATGAGTTCAAACAGTGTGTGATGGAAATGCATTTAAATGAGCTTTTTGTTCACGGTAATGGGTTTTAACACTATCTAAGTAATTTGGGGCTCATGTGATTAAATAGGTTGTTGGTACCAACCTTATTCTATAGTGGCATACAAGTGAAACCAGTGTACCGTTCTTTCACTGTCTCAAGCGTATGCGGATCGTCACCTTATTGTCCCTGATTATCTGATGAGTGCAAACAGCACGAAACCGGTCGTGGTGTGTGTGTGTGTGATGGAACTGCCAGCAAGTGAGCCTATTTGAAAATTATTGTGGTTGAGTGCCCACAATTTGTTTAGAGGTTATAATTGTGAAAAGGATAAAACATACATAACAGCTTAAAATATTATAAGGGAATCCCCGATACCATGATGGCATGGAGCAAATAAAGTTCATTTAAAACTAGATTCAAGTTTGCAACCTCGAGAATCGTATGCACGTGCGAATCTTTCAATGAACTCAGGTAAAAAATGGTTTACTACAATCGTCGTTATTCAATTTCTCCAGCCTACAGAGCGTCAGGTTTGTGAATTCGTAGCTTTTGATTTACATTCTATTGATGAAACTGTAGCTATTATGGTGCTTGCGAATCCGTTAAGAAAACGATCAACATATATTTGGATGTTTGAAATAAGATGCACAATTGCGTGCAACACACTGCTACTGTTCAATTCTATGCTTCAAATCGAGTAAAAGTTGGTATTTCAAAATCATTTATATTTAGATGCAACGCTGTTTAGAATGAACGAAAAATTTCAAATGTGAACATACGCATAAACAGAATAATAAAAGTCATTTTAGTGAAATAGAAAAAAACTAATCTAATTATAAAAATTAAAAACCCACGTAATACGGAATTTCGCATAGCTGATAGAGTAAGTTGTGGAAACCAAGAGGTGTATGTGAAAGTTTGACATAAGCACAAAGATATTAATGGATTAATGTTTTCAGTCTGTATAGGTCATTTCAAATACTAAATTTGTGAAAATTTATTTTGTGTTTCCAAGAGAGTTAATTTGATTAAAAATTTGATGGTTTTGCTGTTATTTGAACGGACGCATGTTCGGATTTCCTTCATCCATCAATTAAACATTTTGGGACCTTAGCTTAATATATACCCCTACTTCATTTTATTTTATTTTTATTACACAGATTCCAAAGGTCTTTTGCAGTGCATTCTTAGTGAAATTAACTGACGATCGTAAGTTCCGACAATCTTTGTGCCGCAAATCATTGTGGTGAATGGTGAATCATGCCAAATTGTTAGGAGGTATCCATCACACTTTTTGAGCCACTTTGAGGTGACGATCCAAATGAGACAGCCACAAATACTTACAAAGTAAATTTTAATGTTTGCAACGAATTTTTTTTACATTTTTTCAGGGTTGGCTGTTATTAATTGTTTGTTTGTTTGTTTCATGTTGCTAAATTTACACTATCTCACCAACTGCTAAACAGTTTTTATTTTACCTTCTGTGCCACACCCCAAAACGAAAAAAAGCAACTATCAGGGATACGTCATCTTATGTTCTGGCCTGATTTGCTTACAGAAACACGTTCCCAATACCACCAATGACATGAAAATTGGCCCATCTTAAAAAGCGATCAACAGGTGTACGACCCTTGGACTCGAAACAACTGCTACCAGCATGGTTGGCAGCTTGATGAACGAAGAAACAGTATTGTGTTCCGAGATTTGGTGAATATTGAAGTTTGTAACTATTTAACATATGACTTGCGTTAGTTACATGCGCCGCGAAATATTTTTGGCATTGCTATCAAAAGCAATTTTAGTTGCTTACTCGAATGCTTGCGACATGAAGACGTTGTGCTTTGAATAACACAAATGCAACGTATAGGTTTGTCAAGTGTATGCATTTTGCATTAAACTACAACATCAAGTTCTTCCTACAAACAACCAGAAATCTATTGATTTGAATTGCAGTGCATTTTTTCTGTTGGACCTCTAACTGGGACAACAAATTGACATATATATGTAACATGCAGTTGTATATCTGATAATGAGCGTCCGGGATTATACTTCAAAGTCACAAAAATGTTAGCACGTATTTAAAAATGCAATAAGGATTATGCAAAATGTAAATCAAAAATGTTGATATGTAGTTTGAAAAATATTAGGGATTGTTGTTGTTGGCTTCCTCCGGTCGATGTCGACCATGGATGTACATCATAATCGCAAGAATGTTAATGTTCTAAAGCTTTTGGAATTACTAAACTGTCCGATTCGGGAGGAACAATCTCTACGGCAGCGCTGGCAACGATGGTCAGAACTCGGTTGTATTGCATCAGCTGCACGCCAGCAGGGTGATCTGCGTTCAGCAGCCAAGAGCTGTATCTGCTCCTCCCAGCTTGCACACGACGCATTACATAATGCCTCCAATGTGAGTGGTCAATAGCAAGTTCTTCCAAACTCGCGGTGTCAATGCCAAGAGATTTCATATCTGTTTTGCAAATGTCTTCGTAACGCAAGTGCGGTCTTCCCAATGGTCGATTTCCTAGGGAATATACACAAGATATTCTGGTCAATGATTAGCCGAAAATGGTTTCCATAATATCAACGTGACTCTAATTATCCTACAATACTTTTCGTAACTTATGAATACGTTTCCACCTTCACTGCAGATAATTTAAAATTTTCTCACTACATTTGGCGAATGACATGTGATTTATAGACATAACTGGCAGAGTTAAATTTAGTATACTTTTCTTGAGTCGATCGAGAAACAATAGTTAGAATTGTAGATTCTAAATTCAATCTGATCAAGATGGCTTGAAATAAAAATAGCTGGACACTCAGTGGTAAATATCATCTGAAATTCTGTGTACGAATATCAACTAAATGGTGAATTAGCAAATACATGAAATTTAAGCGTTTTCTACGGATAATTATGGCTTTGAAATTATTCGATAATGAAACTGACATGATTGAATTGGCAGAAGTTTTCGTCCTTAAGTTTAGAGGAACGTATTTATATTAATGGCACGACAACTTAATAAAAGAAACCTTTTAAAAATGAACAATTTACTAATATATAGCTATACGTGAGAGCTATAATCTCAGGAACTATCAAGAAAAGTTATCATATACACTGCTTTTGAGCTAAAGTAAGCGTGAAACACTAGTCCAATATGGGCGGATATAGTCGGATATTTTCTATGTATTTAGTACTTGTGAGTAGTCACAAAAAATAATGAATGAACTTTACATAACCTATACGTTATAATATCCTGACAACTTTAGTATCGATGACTACTGTATATCCGAAACACATATATTCAAAGCTTTCACATATGGAACATACGACATATACAAGTATTTTATACTAGTTGTTCACGTTCAACCGTCGATTTAATGTGCCATTTAATCGCTTAAACACTTGATTTCCAATCGCTAAAATTGTAGTATCAGAAATCATTGATCATTAATTAGCTTTCTAACATTACACTTAGACGAATGCTGTGTATTTGTATCCGGTAATCATGTTTTTTTACTAACGAGATAAATCATTACATGCACAGGGATGCCATGCGATACTCGAAATCGACTACTTAGCTGTTATAAAAACTCTGTGTATCCACTTGAATGAGGTTAAATGATGAAGAAATTTGGAGCAGTAATAGGAAAAGGTAGGAAAGCAGAATTGCAAATATATTTTGCTTATTCAAACTATTGAAACATTTAAAGAGATTATTCTCAAATTTTGCGAAGAAACATCTGAAAAAGCTTAACAATGTTAGCGAGTTGATAAGTAACTGGTCGAGAAATGTTATTTACGTTTGTCGCCTAACATTTTTTAATGAAATATGAAATACATTGAAAAGTAGTGTGTTTGAGTCCTGGCGGCATAATAACAAACTCTACGATCAATAAAAGTATCTAATAAAAATGATTGATGAAAAATACTAATTTCTTGGAAAGAATATATTCAGATAATACTGTGTTTGATACTTTCGTGCTTTTTGCACAAGTGTTCACACCATGTAGAAGCTGAAGATTATTCACCACTCATATCATTAAAATTCACGTGCTTATTCAAAAAATCAACCTATCCCTAGAGGATTTAAAAGCTGTTTTTTGACAAAGCATTCTCTGTTCACAACTGAAACCTAATTTTTTAATCCACATAATGGATCTTTGATCAAATCAAATCATCCGTTCAAGTTTTTGAGTGTTGATTTACAAGGAACGATATCTATTCCAACTTAAAGAGGTTTTATTATCAATTATCCTAGACTGTTCCCGTTTTGCTTTCGCTTTCTGATGCCACGATATATCAAGCGCTACTGTCATTTCACGGTTCATTGAAATGTTTTGGGTTTCGGCATGCCATCATACGTACACTCTGATCGTGGTTCATAATTCATGTTTACCTTGCTGAAATCCTTCACAAACTCTCAAGGTGTGGCTACGAGCATATCTACGATGTACACAAGGCAAGGGAAAGTGTAGGTGTACAATATTGAGTGCTTCGTTCTTAAACACACAAATGGAAACACACAAATTAATCAAACATATATTTCCGGACGAAAGTTCCATTATCAATGACATAATGAAATTACTTTTGCGACTCCTTTAAAAATCATGAACGCAAACATTGAAGTACGGTTTGTTTAACTTTTAGACGTATATTCTAGGGTATTGTAGGGTTTTTATCACCATAAATCTTGAATCTTGAATCTTGAATCTTGAGATAAATGTTTAATTGCAAATGAGCAAAAAGCGATTTATCAATGTGTGCCAATCTACGTACTGATTAGTGTTTATTTTTGAGTGGCAACTGTTTTTCTCTCAAACGAAACGTGACTCACCTTTTATCGTTATGATCACTGTGCAGAATCGATCAAACTATTAATAATCGTTTTCTGTTCCGGCGACCACACACCAAGGCAAATTAATTTTGAAATTGCGAAAATGATTTTCAAGATTTTCTTAGAATTATTTTTAAAAAAATATTAATTTCATTATTTTAACACGTTTTGCTGTATAATACGTCGGTTTATACATTTGAACCAAGATGTCGTTTGGGAAAACGAAGCAATATACAAAATAATTGAGATGAATTTAATATCGTTAATATGATATGCACCTTATGAATTATAATTTTCATGATAAAAATGTATTAATTCAACTTAAACATTGAAAAGCACCCGAAATTACTAATATTCATCAATTAACTTTTCTTTTTCTCATTCATGTCGATAAACAACCGATTGCAGAGAATAGAATGTCGGTTCATTATGGATTTTTCTATTAAACATAAAACTAGAGTTTCAACGATAATCACGTTAAATACATCTGTTTTTGATTTGCTTATAAAAAAATCATATTATTTGAGATGCTTCATTGAGAAAATTTAACCAGTTCTATTCTATTCCATCCCGAAATTTTTTTAATTTGCAGTAGACCCATGGTCTTATAAAACCATAAAAATAAATTTATGCGATTTATCTGCATTAATATTTAAGATTGTAGAACATAACATTTATCATTCGAGAATTGCTTCGCAAATTCAATGAAACATGTAGACATAAATAAATGGTTTTCCGAAATCACTCACCAAATTTGCCTTTAATCTCGACTGTATTAATAATTAAAAATCAATAGATTATTTATTAATTGAAATTTTCAAAGCATTTTCGGTTGCAATTTCCAGCAAATTCCCTCACGATATATTAACCCGATTCAAATGACGCATTATGAAGAGAAAGTCAAAGCAATATTTTTATGAAAAAACAACATTTATAAGGATTTGAATTTTCTATAAATTTAAATGTGAATAAACAAAGTTATACTTGAATAATATCTAATCAACTCTACCCCAACGTAAAATGTGCCTGAGTCTTATCGCCATGAACCAAATAATTAAAGGTGAAATATAGCAATATTATCTTAGTAGAATTTTTAATTCAAACGGATTTCGCTACTAGCTTTCATGCAAATTTTCAGCTCATATTTCAAAAACTCAACTGTCAAATACATAGAACTCATGTGTTCACATAAAATATTAATCAATATTTTTGGGCTGTTACACCGAAGAAAGGTCGAAATAAGCCGCATATTTTATAATTGAGTTTATAAAAGGTCACCCATAGGAAGCATTTGTCACGGTTTACTTTTATCAGTGGAAATGAAACGCAAGTTGAATACTAATCAGTCAAATCATGCTATTAAATTATATTTTATGGTCAGTTATGATTATATGATTCAGGGACATTAATAAAAAATGTATTTATTTTATTTGAAATCAATTTATTGAACGGGCAATGGAAAGGTAACAAGATTTCACAACTGTTACAGACAACCACCGCAACATTTTGATCCTCGCGAGTTGCAATGGAAATGATAAAATGGTCATTATACTTATGGAGATGTTTAAAATTAATCTTTGATATTACTATGTATGATCGGGTGATACACAGTGTACAGGAAGTGTTAAATGAATAAATTTCCGTACAATTTGATTTTAAATAAGAATTAATTTTAATAATTATATTTTGTGCAGTCCGTTAGCATTTCTCAATGCACAGGGTTGAATTATGACTTACTTGAATAAATCCCTTGGAGTCCTGGAGGAAGATTGGGCCTCGAGCTCACTTGTCTCACTTTTTGGTCTGTCCATAGCAGCCAGTTTTGATGTCGTTCCGTTTAGGCCCACTTTGCGGATTTCCTCTTCACACGAGCGCTTCCAAGATAGTCTTGGGCGTCCGACCCGTCTCTACCCGATTGGGTTCCATACCAGAGCATGACGCGTGATGTCATCATAAGGTTTTCGCAAGGTGTGCCCAACCCATCTCCACTTTCTTCTACTGATCTGCTGGGCGATCGGGTCCTCAGCAGCAATCTGCCACAGGTCTTGATTCCTTATCTTTTCTGGCCATTTTACCAAATAATTCGACGAAGGCAATTATTGTGGAATGATTGCAAGCGGCCAGAAGACTTTGCTGTCACTCGCCAGGTTTCCGATCCATAGAGTAGCACGGATTTGACGTTGCTTCTGAATATACGGGGTTTCGTGCGTTTTGATAGAACCTTCGACTCCCAAATGGGTTTCAAAGCTATGAACGCGTATCTTGCTTTGCCGATTCTGGCGATTATGTCTTCGTCCGTGCCACCACTTATTGAAACAATGCTGCCGAGGTAGACGAATTGCGTGACGTCTTTGACTGCTTTACCATTGATGGTGATTGATGGGTGCTCATCAGTTAGCACACGGAGGACTTCTGTTTTTTCGGTATTCACGCGAAGTCCTGCATATGAAGCAAAGTGTGCTAGTCTATCGGTCTTTCTCTGGAGACGTTGGGGGTCACGTGATATCAAGCAGACATCATCAGCGTATTCCAGATCCTCCAAATGCTCGGATTCCTTCCAATCGATACCATTCCTCTCACCTTTTACTGTCTGTTTCATTATCCAGTCTATTACCAACAGAAAATCATTGGGGACAACAGGCATCCCTGGCGAACGCCAGTCTCAACTCCAAATGGATCGGTCAGTCTTCCGTTGTGAATTACCTGACAGGAGGCACCTTCATACAGCTGCTTTATGAGGTCCATGTACAGCGGTGGGACCCCATAGTGTGGCAAAAGCTTCCATATAAATTCGCGGTCCACACTGTCGAAGGCTTTCTCAAAATCTATGAAGTTGAGGCAAAGAGGCGATTGCCATTCAATGCTTTGTTCAATTATTATGCGGAGGGTCGCAATTTGGTCGATACCAGACTTTTGTTTTCTGAAGCCTGATTGCTCTGGCCGTAACACTTGGTCGATAGCGTCGCGCAAACGCAGAAGGATGATGCGTGTAAGTACTTTACTAGGGACTGAGAGCAGCATGATACCTCGCCAGTTTTTGCATAGCCTCAGATCCCCTTTCTTAGGAAGTTTGACCAAATGACCTCTCTTCCAATCATTTGGGACCCGTCTTTCTGACCAGATTTTCTGCAGCAGAGGAAGTAACATATCAGCCGAGGTGCCCAAATCAGCCTTCAGAGCTTCTGGTGG